>ML685866.1:5456013-5468486 GCA_007922175.1 Pelusios castaneus
GGCGATGGGGTGTCTGGGGGCATCGTGGTGAGGTTTGGGGCGATGGGTGTCTGGCTCATGACACCTGTGTTGTAAGCACCCTGAGCCGGGGTCTGGCAAGCTCTGCCAATCTGCTGAGACTTGGTCTTGAGGCAATGGTGTTGGGCACAGCTGGCTTGTGAGGTTCCTAGGCTCCCTGGGAGGAGGTGGGGGTCCCTGGGGAACGGATGTTGCGGCTCTGTCTATGTGGGGAGGGGAAAGGGCTTCCTGGGGGAGGACCTTTGATGGTGCTTAGAGCCAACGATTTTGCCATGCACGGGCCCCTCGCCCCAGTTCCATGGCTGGGCCCCACATCCGGCCCCCAGGCCCCTGGTGCTTTAGCCCCAAGATGCGGCTCTGAGGCTGTAGCTGTCAGCCTATCTGGCAGATTCCCGGCCCGCTCAGTCCCCTTCCCCTTGAGGCTCTGACTAGGCTGGGCCCATAGCCCTGCACGTGGTTAGGGGCCATGCGTGCAGGAGATGGGTCAGCTGTGGAAACTGGTGCCTGTTGGTCAGGATGGGACGGGGGGGCATTAAGGGACTAACCCTCCTGGACGCTGATACCTTGCTCTGCCTGGGGCCTTGCATCTGAGATCCCCAGGCCTGGCACCAGCCGCGCAGCCTCTTTGGAGTGGGGTTGTGCTGGGGGATTGGCAGCTGTTGTTAGGGGAAACTGAGGCACAGTGATGTGAGGAGTCTGACAGTGCTGGGTATGGAACCCAGGTGTCCTGCCTCTGGTGAGTGGGGCTGTCTCACTGAGGGGGATTTGCTTGCAGGCCTCTTTGAGCTCAGTGTGGCTATGGGGTGGGGGGCTTTTACTGCAAGGCCCAGAGGCTGACCTGGGGAAGCGCTGCCCTGGCTGGCTGCAGAGAGGCTGTGCTCAGACTGTAAGGGGGAAGGAGGGTAAATGCTACTCGAGGGCCATCTGCTGGCTGGTCATAGAGAAGCATTTGGGCGATGGAGGATGCAGGCAGTGGGGTGGAGCGGCCATTGGCTAATGACTAAAGGCTGAGGCCCTTCAGGATCTAGTCTGCTCTGCAGGGACCTTAGTTTGTCCGTCTCATCCCCTGCAGCCTGCCCGGGACTCGTGCTTTTTGATCCCTGGGGTCTTGGATTCTTGGCCCAGGGCCCCCTTCCCCAGAGCCCCCCATTCCACTCACCGCCTTCCAGGCTCTTTGCTTTGGCCCCGGATCCCATCTGAGGTTGGGGCCCAATCTCATGGTCGTCTTTTTATCCCCTTGCAGGTGAGCGAGCAGCGGTGACGAGGAAAAGGTGGCAGGTGCTCCCGCAGTGAGGTAAGGAGGGAGAGATCTGCTCAGGGAGGCAGGCAGGAGCCATGGGGCCTTGTCTGGAGCCAGCCTGGGACTGGAGCAGCAGGGCTGAGAGCCAGAGAGCCACGGTGCTGAGCAGTGTTTGCATTGTTTATCCCAGCACATCCACAGCCAGGTGCTCTGGAGCTGAGCAGGCCGATGGGGATGGCAGGAAGTGAGGGTGTTCATTCAGCTCTTTCCCCCCAGCCTGCCGTTCCATGGGCAAAGGGAGGGTAGGGGTGGAATTAATCCGCAGCGAGGGCGGCCTGGCCAGGTTGCTGTCTGGATATACAGTTTCTGCCTCTGTAAATCCCATGTTTTTCCATACGACAGGCCTGGGATCCTGGTCCTCTGCTGCCTGGGTTTGCTATGTGCCGTTCACACAGCTATGGAGTTCCACCCCAGAGTTAGATGCCCCTCAGCAGCAGGAGGTCCCAGGTGGTGTGTGCGAGAATTGCTGATCCCATACTGGTGGCATGGTGCCACCCCAGCCTGTGGGGCTCGGGCAGGGGGTCTCCTGACCTCTGCACAGAAACCCCCTGGGGACGGTGACGGCAAAGGACTGACAGTCGTGGGCTTTTGCTGGCCCTCCCTTGGGGTTCCCAGAGCACTGTACAAACAGAAATCATACCCCACCCCCACTGCATACAGAAGTGCCGGGACTTGCCTGCAGAAGCCGGGTGTCCTGAGGCCCTGGCCTGCCCAGAGGAAACCCCAGGACTGCTTGGCCAGGCTGGGGGTGGCAGGTGATGCTGAAATGAGCCTAGAGGGCTTGAGACAGACTCAAGGGAGGCTCTCTCGCTCCCCTGGGTTTTAGGGGCATCTTGGCTGGTGGTGTCCCAAGCGCTGGAGGGAGAGGGCCGGCAGCCAGGATCCGACTGTCCTGGGGCGGAGGGGCAGCTCTCTTGCAGAGCCTGTATTGGGTGGTCGGGGGCCGATTGCTGCCTTCTGGCTGGGACAGAATCAGCCCAGGGATCTGGGCTCCTCTTCCATAGCTGCCTGCCCTGCCTCCTCGCATGAGTGCTGCAGCCCTGCAGCTCCCAGCCAGCTGGCCCTGGGGCCCTTGCCTGGAGGGGTGGTCTGGCAAAGCCGGTTCCCCAGTGCAGCCCCCTTAGACTTCCTGCTGTGGCCCTGGGCAATGACCAGGGGGGCTTGTGTGGCAGGCTCTCCCGCTGCACCCTCCGAACAGGCATCGGTTCCCATCCTTCCTGTGGCCAGGGGTCTCCGCGAGGGTCAGACTCCAAGGCGATGCTGGGTGAGCTGGGACCCATTGTTGGCTTGGGCAGGAGGAGCCGCTGGGATTTGTGAAGCAGAGGAGGCTGTTGGTTCGTTTGGCCTGGCAGCTGGTATGTGTGGGGAAGCAGCAGAGAGTGTGTGTGCATGCATGCATGCACTGCATCTGCACACGCGTGTGTACACACACTCCTTCACCCTCCTGCGCCTTCATTTACCCCCTGCAGGACTCACTGTGTTCTGGAGCAAATCCCCTCCCTCACTCCCAGCTCCCTTGTGGCCTGGGCCAGATGCCGCTCTTCGGAGGCACTGATGGACTTGGCCCAGGAGGGAGCCGGGTGCAGGTGCCTTGGGGAGGCTGCTACGAAGGGGGCAGAGAGGGGCTGCCCTGCAGATATCCCAAGGCGCCCCACCAAGGGTGTGTGGGAGGGCGCAGGGCCCGAGGATCACTCACCTCCCGCTTTGTGCTCCAGGGCTTCATGGCGGAAGCTGTGGCCACCCAGCGGGGAGACATGAAGCCAGAAGAGGGCGGCAGTGAGCCGGGAACGAGCCAGGAGCTGCTGCAGAGGCTGCGGGAGCTGGAGGTGCGGGAGCCCCATGCGGCTGCCTCTGGGGCACATCCCTGGGTGGACCCCTGGGGCTGGACTCATCTGTCCCAAAGGAGGGTCACTGCCCCGGGAGCCCCGCATGGCACCCGGGACACCCTTCCCAGCAGCACTCTGCTCACAGCACGGGGCACTCGGTGTGCGTGGGCCTCACCCGGAGGAGCTGAGGAGAAGCGGTCTGGCGCCATGCTGGTTAGCTCTGAGCCGGGGCCTCCCCTGCCTGTCCAAGGACAGCATCCCCGTCCCCTCTCAGCCCTGGGTCCAAGGCAGCTTCCAATAGCCCCACAGCAGGGTGGGTGGGTCAGAGAGGGCCAGGGACTTGCCCAAGGCTGTACAGCAAATCTGTGGCAGAGAAGTACGACACAGGTGTAGCCACTGGACCCCACTCTGCTTTGAGAGCCAAGGAACCCAGGACTTCTGGTCCCAGCTCTCCCAGCACTTACCCCACTGGACCCCATTCTGCTCTGACCCCCAGAGGTATCATGGGCACTTTCCCTCTGCGTGCTTTCAGCTGGGCCCCTGGCCACTTTTCTTCCCTTTCCTGCCCCCAGGCGGAGAACTCGGCTCTGGCTCAGGCCAACGAGAACCAGAGGGAGACGTATGAGCGCTGCCTGGACGAGGTAACCTGCGGGCTGGAATGTGCCCCTCCCTGTGCACTGGGGCTGCTTGTCAGCCTCGGAGCCCCCTGCTGGGTGCCCCCCTGCAGTCTGGGGGGGGGGGGTGTTGTCGGCTGCCCCTGCCCCAGCTGCTCTCATATGTGACATGCTTGTTTGCCAGGTTGCCAACCATGTGGTGCAGGCTCTGCTGAACCAGAAGGTGAGGGGGTGCCTGGGCCTCCCTCCTTGGGGTCACAGCTGGGGGATGTGAGTGGGGCCCTTGTCTGGGGCCCAGCACTTTCCTGTGTGGGAAAGGCTCCTCCCAGGGCTGGGATAGAACCCAGGCGTCCTGGTGCGTTGCCTAGCTGTCCACTCTGTAGTGGGGGGGCAATGCGGGGCTGCGTCTTGCAGCTCGTCCAGGGCCCTTGGGGGGGCAGTGGTGACTTGGAGTGCTGGCGTCTCCTGGGATCCTTGAGCCGCTCCTCCAAAGTTTTCCCCTCCCCTTGAGCCAGGACCCAGGGCCAGCTTGGAGGGATCATGCAGGAGGGGGGAGAGGCTAGTGGCCGGTTTTGGGTGACCCTGGCAGCCCCCTGCCTGGCTGTGTGGGTGGGGGCCAGTGCAGGGCTCTGCCCACTCCATAACCTGGAGGCTCAGGAGGGGCTGAAGGGGGCCTGTTGGGCTGGGGCTGGGGGGGCTCCCTGCACCATACGGGGGGGGGGGAGGGAGCCCA
Source organism: Pelusios castaneus (assembly GCA_007922175.1). NCBI lineage: Eukaryota > Metazoa > Chordata > Testudines > Pelomedusidae > Pelusios > Pelusios castaneus. The sequence goes on from ML685866.1 coordinate 5,460,505, forward strand.
GTGTCTGGCTCTGCTCGTGGGGCCTAACACCCCACCCTGACCCTCTGGCCGGCAGGATCTGCGCCAGGAGTGCCTCAAGCTGAAGAAGAGGGTGTTTGACCTGGAGCGACAGAACCAGACCCTGAGTGACCTCTTCCAGAAGAAGTTACAGCTGACGAGCGGCTCGTTGCCCCAGGTATGGCCTCCGCCGACCCCCCTCTCCCCACTCCCAGAGCTAGGCCCCTACGAACAGAAATGGTTGGCCAGAGAAGCTGAAACACCTGGAGGCTCTGGGCTCTGCCCCCCCCCCCCCCCCAACCTCAGCTGCCACCTCTCCCGCCGTCCCGCCAGCCTTCTCCTCCACCGCCCCGGGTGGCTCCAGACACAGGAACAGGGAAACTCTCAATCCATAGGGGTGGGGGGCCTGGCTCAGGTTTGGGGTCCCCAGTGCCCTGCCCTCTCCTCCTCCTGCACCCTCTCTGCCCCTCACCACCTTGCTTTCCTTCCCAGCTGGCACTGCACCCGGTGTGCCAGTCCCCGGCTGGACTCCAGCTGGGTTCGCTGGAGAAGCTGGCCACCTCGCTGCCCCTAGGATGCTGTGCGCTGCAGAGGGAGGTATGTTCTGCCCCACACGTCCCCTGCCCAGCCAGGCTCCTGCCTGGGGGCGGTTGAGGACTCAGTATCGCTGGCTGCCCTGGTGGGGTTGGGCAAAGGCGGGACCTGCTCATGGCTGTGCTGCCAGATCAGAGGCCCCCACATGACACTGGGAAACGTGCTGGAGGGACTGGGGGACACACACACCTCTGCAGCACGGGGCCCTGAGAACAATACAGCCACCACCGCCAGGCACTGAGCTCCTCTGGAGCAGCTCTGGATGAGGGGTTGTGCCCTCGCCAGTTCCAGTCCCAGTTACCCTCGTCACTGAGACCCAGCAGGGCTGGGACTTGGCCCGGGTGGTGGAGTCAGGAAAGGTCCCAGGAGTCCTGACGCCCCCTCACTTTCACCACCAGCTGGCCGGCTGGGCTCCTGCCATGGGACGGAGATGGGGGATGGAGGCGGTTTGTCCACACTTAGCTTGGCCCGAAGCACTACCTTGGGGGCCAACGTCTCTGCACCTCTGGGCTGGTCAGAAACACGGAGCCAGGGGCATAAGAGGCCCTGATCCGACAGGCCCGTGGATCAGACTCAGCCAGGCTGGGGTCACCTCCTCCCGCAGTGCACAGCTGGGGAAACCAAGGCACTCTGGATGAGCACAGAGACGGTGCCTCTGGTTTTGGGGCCCAGGCCAGCGCCCAGCCCCCCACTCCCAGTCGCAGGCTCCTCCCGGCGGCCCCCTCTGTGCTCTGGGAGTCAGCCGGAGCCAGCTGGACGCCCTCCATGGCTCTGGGCCTGGCAGTGCGGCTTGATGCCCTCGCCTGGTGAGGGTCTCGGAGCGGGGGCTGCTGAGGATCTGGGAGTGGGGCGGGCAGGGCATGTGCCTGCCATGCTCCCATCCCAGCAGTGTCCTGGCTACCCCCTGCCCAGTGGGGAGCGGGAGGTGGTGTGGGTGGGTCACTCCTTTGGGAAGCAAGGTCCTCCGTGGGGCAATCTGGCCCCCCGCCCTTCCATGCCATGCCCAAGCCCCCACTGCCACGGCTCCGGCTCCGGCTCCGGCTCCAGCTCTGGCTCCGGCTCCAGCTGCCCTGGAAGCAGAGAACAGTCACGGTACAACGTGCTCTGGCCATGTCTGGATCCAGGCCATGGGCGGCTCATGGCTCCTTCTACCCTCTTCCAGGTGGGTTACGAAGGGCTGCGGCCGAGCGGTCCCGGCGCCCAGTCCCTGGAGGCGCTGTCTCCATTCTTCAGGAAGAAAGCGCAAATCCTGGAGGTGCTGCGGAAGCTGGAGGAAACGGACCCCCTGCTGTGCCCCCTGTCCTGCCAGCCATCTCCCTGGAGAGACGCCAGCCTCTCCCCACCCGAACCCAGCTCCCCCAAGCCCCACAGAGCGTCCACAGAGCGACGGAGCCAGGCTGAGTTGCCCGGCTCTCTGGAGTATGTGAATGGGGAGGGCCCCATGGCTGAGCCCCCGGCTGCCACACCTGAGCAGTGGCCGGCCTGCCTGCTGCTGACGCAGCCTGAGCTGGAAGAGCTGCTGAAGTGGAAAGGCGAGGAGGACAGGGGGCCAGGTGGTGGCATGGAGGCTGAAGGGGGGCGCCCCCAACTGCTGCCCCCTCTGTGCTGCCAGCAGAAGAGTGAGGGCAGCTCTTCCTCCTCCTCTGAGGAGCTAGGGGAGCTGGGCCCCCTGGAGAAGGGCTCCCCTGGCGAGGCCCTGCTGAGTGCGCTGGCCGAGAAGCAGCTGGATCTGGGGCGGCTGCTGGAGGACTCGGGATGCTACCTGCAGCGCTGCCTGAAGGAAAGCACCGAGGGCTGCCCGCTCAATGGGGAGCCGGCCGCTGCCTGCCAGCTGGAGGAGTCTCCAGCGGGCAAGGCCCTGAGTCAGGACGTGCTCAGCAGCTTCTCAGTCATGGGCAAGTGCCAGGGCCTCAGGACCGGGCCGGGCCCAGCCCAGGGCGGCACAGACAAGCTCCCTTTTGGCACAGACCTGGGGCTGGAGCGCCAGGCCTACGTCAGCCTCTACCTCTCCGGGGGCAACCCCCCTGGGAAGAGTGCCAAGGGCTTTGCCCAGATCTCGGCTCAGGGCAGGCCCAAGCTGCAGCTGGGTCCCCTGTCCCCAGGCACAGGGGCCCTCCCTCTGCCCTCCCCCTCCAAGATGCTCACGTTGCTGAAGATCCCCACCCCTGGGGAGAAGCCCCTGGGTCCCAATCCGCTGCGCCTGAGCCCCCAGCTCACCCGCAGCTCCAAGATCCCCTGCCGCAGCAACAACTATGAGGCCTGCCCCTCGCCTGTGCTCAGCCGCAGGGCCTCCCCCGAGGGGCCCATGACACCCGCCTGCGCCCTCCCTCCTGGAGCCAGCGGCCAGGCCTCTCCCAAGGCTGGCAGGCACCTGGTCCCTGGGACGTCCCCGAAGACCCATGACTACGAGAACATCTCGGAGCTGTCAGTGGGCGGCCTGGCCTCCCCACTGGAGCGGCCAAAATGTTCCCGCGCCATCCCGCCACGAGGAGCCAGACCAGACACTCCCCACGGTCCAGCTGAGCTGTGCCCCTGTGCCCCAGCCAGGGAGGGCCAGGACCGGGGCCCTGAGTCTCCGCCAGCCACCCGCAGGAATGCCGTGGGCTCTGCTGGGCCCAGGAGGCCAGGGAACAGCCCTGGGAAGAAGCCGCTGGAGCCAGGACATGTGCCATTTAAGGAGCGTCTGTCGGCGCTGGGGAAGCTGAAGAGTGCAGAGGGTGGGGAGCAGAAGGAGGCGCCGTACGCGGAGAAGAGCCCCGAGAAGCACGGCTGTCTCGGGAAGGGCAAGGCACAAGGCCGGCCCTGCGAGGAGGCGCTGGAGGCCAGGGCACAGTCCCGGCCAGGTGCAGGTGGCAGCCTGAAGCACCCGGAGCACTGCCACAGTGGAGAGCCTGCCGGGAAGAGCTACTCCTCCGGCTCCATGGGTGCCGAGACTTGCTCCTCAAAGCACTACACAGCCAAAACCCGCCAGCCGGGGGTGCTGTGCCCAGGGGGGGCCCCCCATGGCCCCAGGAACCCCCCAAAAGCCCCTCTGGGGCCCCCGGCCAAGAGCGCCAAGAGCCCTCATGGGAGCCCCACCAAGTTGCCTGCCAAGGCCGCGGCCAAGCCTGGGACGCCCCGCCCACCTGAGGAGCCAAAGCCCTGTCCCCAGGCCAGTGGCCCCAAGCGCCCCCCCCCCACCGCCCCCCGGGGCAGGCCGCAAACCCCCCGACTGCACCAAGGCCCCGGTCCTGCCCAGCCGGACGCTGCCCGTGAGCAGCTCGCCCCTCGGCTCGGCCCTGCACTCGGCCATCGAGGAGAAGGTGATGAAGGGCATCGAGGAGAACGTGCTGCGCCTGCAGGGCCAGGAGAAGGGGCCGGTGGGTGAGGCAAAGCAGAAGAACTCCAGCGGCATTGCCAGCTGGTTTGGCCTGCGCAGGAGCAAGCTGCCTGCCCTGAGCCGGCGGCCGGAGGCGCTGAAAGCCAAGGAGGAGAGGAAGGAGTGGGGCAGGGAGGTGAAGGTGGCAACCCGCAAGCTGGAGGCCGAGACCCTCAACATCTCCAAGCTGATGGAGAAGGCAGAGGACTTGCGCAAGGCGCTGGAGGAGGAGAAGGCCTATATCAACGGGCTGGCGCTGGAGAAGGGCCGGCCCCATGCCTGCGAGAATGAGCTGCGGGCCATGTACCAGGAGGTGACTGCAGAAAACTTTATGAAGCAGCTGTTGAATAGGTACTGGAGGGGGTGGAAGTTGGGTGGGGAGGGGACACCTGTCAGATGTGGGGTGGAAATGAAAGTGTACGTGCCTAGGCAGTGTGCTGTGAGTCGGGACTCTTGGAGGGGGTTGGGACTGGGGGTCTGGACTCCTGGGTCCTGCCCCAGATCTGGGAGGGGAGTGGTGTCTTGTTCTACTTGTAAAAGAAAAGACCAGCAGGAACTTCTGCAGGGCAACAGAGAGGGAGCCGGCCTCCTACGGGGTGAACCGATGTGCCTGGGTGTTTGTGGAACGAACCCAAAGTCCCCGTCTTCCTGCCCCCTTTTTATAGTGTCAGCCCCCATAGAAGTTTCTGGGTCTTGGTGTGTCTGCTGCTTTGGGCTCCCTGGGGTGGTTGTTAATCACCCATTGTGGTGCCAGCCTGCTGTGGGGAATCATGAGCTGTCAGCCTCCAGCTGGTAAGGGTGGTGTGGCGTGTGTGTGTGTGTGTGTGTGTGTGTGTGTGTGTGTGTGTGTGTGTGAGAGAGAGAGAGAGAGAGAGAGAGAGAGATTCTCATCAAAGAGGATCCCAGCAAAAAAAAGTTTGAGAATCCCTGATGCTGTCCTTGGGTGGATCCCTCCACACTTCCGGGTTATCTGTAGCTGCATTCTTCCCCCTTTTTATTGCCATGGCCATTTCTGGCCAAGCCTCCACTCCTCAGGCCTACACACCCATTCACTCCCCAGGAAGAAGCTCATTAATACAAACAAAATACAAGCTGGAAAGGCTCCGTTCAAGGAAACCCTGCCACGGAAGGTCCCATACAGTGGACTCACTCACCTCGCTGCACTTCAACTTCTGCACCTTGTTAACACGTCTGGTGGTTGGAACGGGAGGAGGGCAGGGCTTCTGGCTTCAATTCCCAGTCTTGGTAGAGATTCCCCATGCCTCAGGTTCTCCCTGTGTGAATCCCCACCCTGGTGGGGGCCGGGCAGGCTCAGCGAGGGGAGGGGAGGGGTTAGACCTGCACTCCTTGACCTGGGGGTATTGCTCTGCATGTTCATCCATCTATCTCTGGTGGCCCTGTGGCAGCTGATGCCCTCTTCTCCCTAGGGTGGATGGGAAGGAAGCCTCCTACGAGAGCCGCATGGAGCAGAAGAGGGAGCTCCGGGATTTCCAGAGGGTCTCCCATGATGCCAAAGACCCCAGGCTCTTCCGGCCCCCCCGGAATGGCATCATTGGCCACCTCCAGAGTTGCGAGGAGGCCCCTGAGAAGGTGGGGAGCAGCCCCTGGCCTGGCCGTGGCAGGGCCCTGGGAGGCTGGGCCCTGTGCCCATGGGAGGGCCGGTAACCCCAGGCGCCGTGTTTATCCCTCTCTCCTGTTTCCTTTCTTTTGAAGAGCCCAGACTCCAATCTCCGGGAAGAAATCCCATCGGACGACAGCCTGGCTGAGTCGGTGTCCTCCCAGCACTTCACAGGTGACCCCGCCTGGTGCCCCGCACTCACGGTTCCACCCTGGGTAGGCGGGTGCCCAGCCACAGCTCCTGCCAGCTCAGTGGCATAGGGCCTGGGTTGGGCCAGGCGAGTTGGCAGAGCGGATGGTTTGAGGGGGGAGTTAGGGCTCCAGACTTGGGGGTTCCCGGCTGCGGGAGGGGATGTGGCCGGGCGATGGTGGCTGGGCTTGGGGTCTTGGGTGGCCAGGGTTGCCCAGTGAGCTCGGGTAAATTCCTGAGTTTTCTGTGAGGGGGGGTACTGACAGGGAGGGGCTGAGCTGCAGGGGGGCGGGGCAGGAGTCCTGTCTCTGAATTAACCCTGTCCTGGCCCTGTTACTTGCAGCATGCGGCTCCCTTACACGGACCCTGGACAGCGGCATCGGCACCTTTCCGCCCCCTGACTACTGCAGTGGGACTCCCAGTAAAAACCTCCCCAAGCTGCCCAGCCTCGCCCCGGAGCAGCCTCCTGGCCTCACCAGGGTGCCCCGCAAAGCCTGGACTCTGGAGAGGGAGGTGCCCAGCGCAGAGGACGTTCCAGTGCCTGGGAAGTACCAAAGCATGCCGGTGTTCCAGGGAGTGCTGGCCAGCACTGAGCCGGCCCTGAGCCGCTGTGGCCACAAAGTCTGCCACGAAGGTCTGTGCCCGGGCAAGCCGCTGGCCGTGCGGTAGTAGTGACACACGGATGGGTGGGAGTGCACCTGCTTGCACCATTGATGCTAACGTCGACCCATGTGGGTTCTGGGCACCCTGGGGGGACCCTCCATCCCAGCTTGCCCAGGAAACGCCCTCCTCGGGCGACCCCGATCCCCGTGCCGGGGAGGGATCTGGAATGGTCTGTGGGAAATGGGCCCCCCGCTTGGAAGCTGCTGGGGTTGTCTCTCTTGGCTGCCTGGGCCGCGTCAGGCCTCTCGCAGCTGTTTGTGCCCGTTTTCCCTCTGCCAAAGGGTGAAGCCCCTGCCCTGCCCGCTGGGGGTGGGGTGGGAGACAGGCCTGGAACGCTGCCATGGCTTACCCCTTCCCTGGGCAGGATGGGGGGCACCGTCCTCATGGGAGCCATCTGTTGACTCTCCCTCCTCTCTCCGGGTGACAGAGCCCAGCCTGCAAACCGGGAGAGCACAGCGAAGCCAGCAGAGCAAGAACTGGACCTTCCCCAACGCCAGGGCTTGCAGTGGCTCCAGTGACGGGTTCCTGTGCATTCCCAGGGACCTAGGGGGGCTGGCCGGGGTAAGGAGACCCGAGGGTTGCCCTGGGAGCGGGGTGTGCCAGCATGACCCTGGGGCTGCCCATGCGGGGACGTGGTGGGGGGCTGGGCTGGCCAGGCTGGGACCTGGCTGCTGTCTGGGCCCTTGGCCAGGCATTGTGGGGGACGGCAGGGCACGGCGTGTCTTGGCTGGTGGGAGCTGTGGGCACCAGCTGGGCAGGGCAGGGGGAAGGGGCTGCCTTGGCTCAGTTTGGCACCACTCATGTCCATTCCCAGCTTGGTGCCTGCTCCCGGGGCCCCTGGGTGTTGTGAGACCCAGGGCACAGCCTGATGCAGGGCCAGGGCGTGTTGGGGGCTTCACGGTGCTGGGCATGGCCAGGGTGTGTATGGGGTGCAGGCAGGATTTGGCCTTGACCCCGCCCTGTCCGGGTTGGCGCTGTGTGGTGATGTTTCACACCTGCCCTTCTGGTGCTGAAGGATCCACAGGAAACTTGGGAACCCACATGGCACCGCTGAGGTGCAGCCACTGCTGGGGTGGAGGCAGCAGCTCCCCAGGGCCGAGAGCTGGGATCTGGCTGGCAATTCCAAGGCACATGGGCACACTGCTGCGGGACTGTGAGTGGGGGGCAGAGGGCACCTTGGCCTCTGAAATGTGCAGAGTGAACTGCAGGCCATGCAGGGCAGGCCTGGACTGAGCCATGTGCATGTGGGGCACTTGTACAGAGCCTCCATATCGGGCCCCCAATGAGGGGGGGACCCACATTGCCACGCACCTTGGGCCCAGCTTCTCTCTGTCACGGGGGGCCAGCTGTACCAAACCTGAGTGGGGCAGGGCCCTGCGAGCTTGGGCAGGAGGAGCTGCCCCAAAGGGGGTCAGTAGGTGGCAGGGGTGGAAGGTGGGAGGTGTGGAGGAAGTTTGGGGTGGGGGCCAGTGGGGCTGAGATGTTGGGGGGCTGAGGTGAGTGGGAAGTGTGGGTTAGGGGGTGGTTTGAGGGTCAGTGGGGGTTGGGGGCGTTGAGGGTCAG
>ML685866.1:5468496-5525251 GCA_007922175.1 Pelusios castaneus
TTGAGGGTCAGTGGGGGTTGGGGGGTTTGAGGGTCAGTGGGGTAGGGTATGTGGGAGACTGTGTGGGGTGGGGTGAGATAGGAGGGCAATGCTCGGCTCTGTGTGGGGCAGGGTCTCTATGGGGCAGGGCACTTTGCTGTCTGGTTTAGGGGGGTGGAGAACGCCAATTTCCATCATTCTTTGATGCGGGCCTCCCTGTCTGAGAGATGTGGGCACTGCCCGGCCGGTGGCTCTGCCGTCCCAAAGCGGCCTCTGCCCGGGGCCTGGCACTGAGTGGGAAGGTGACGGCTATGGTGGGGATGCCACGTCCCCTTCCTGATTTCCACTCACTTCCTGCCCCTCACACGCCCCTGTACCCTGCCACATGGATCCCCCAGCCTCTCACACCTGTGTCCGTACCCACAGAGCTCCCCGCACAGCACAGCACAGAGGAAGAGAGCCTCCTCGGACGTGCCCCGCTTGCCACCCCCTTCCTCCCTGGCTTTCAGTGTCAGCAGCAGGACACCCAGCGCCTCAGACGTGGGCGAGGAAGGCAGCATGGACATGAAGTCCCGGGACACGGGGCAGGGCCAGCCAGGCCTGGAGAACTCGGAATCACTCAGCGACTCTCTGTACGATAGCCTCTCCTCCTGCGGGAGCCAGGGTTGAAGGGAGTCGATCTCAGGGTGCCCTCGCAGCTCCTGGTCGTGGACAGGGTCGTCTGGTACTGGAGGAGGAAGGCTCAGAGCAGAGGTTCCCATGTGCTTTCCCCGGCTCCCCAGGGGTGCTCAGCACGGGGCCAGTGGAGCCTACTGCTGGCATGGGGCTCTGCAGAGCCTGCCAGTTCCCCTCCAGAGAGAGCAGCAGCCGCAGCTGGGACACCAGGACGTCTTCCACCCTGGCTGTGCTCCTTGCAGAGCGGAGCATCTTCCTCACCCGCGATGCCTGGCCCCTTACTGACTCCTGCTCTCTGGCCCCATCTCATCCCACCCTCCCCCTAGGCTGCTGCAGGCCCACAGTGTCCCAGTCTGTTTGAGCCTCGGGGCCCTTCACGGGAAGCCAGGTGCCTCGCCTCCCTCCCACTCTCAGGTTCTGCCCAGTATCTTCTCCCGAGTCAGGGGTAGGTCCCTGGGATGCAGGGTGGGTACATAGCACCAAGGGCCCCTCCCGTGCAGTCTCCACCAGTGCCCAATGCCAGGCGCTGCTAGGGTTAGCAGGGGGCTCCCCAGGGCTGGGGCCTGACCCGTCTGCACCGCAGGGGCTCCTTTGTGCCTCTCAGGTAACTGGCTGGTCTCGGAATGTCCTGCCCCTTTTTGGATCCTGTTCAGTCTCTTGTGGCAGTGAGTTCCACAGGCTCGTTTGGTGGTTGATTTGCTGCACCAGTGTTTGGCCTCTGTTGAGGGGAGGTATATGCAGCCGCACAGAGCGAGTCGATGATGTATCGGGCAGCAGGTCCTGTCTCCTGCCCCCCAATCCAAAGAGGGCTGTGAGTGGCTGGAGCACAGGGGGGCCCCGTGTCCCAGAGTGAAAGTTCCCTGCTCAGCCCTGCCTGTGCGTTATGTCTCCTGCTCCCACGGGCCAGATGTGCCCCTTCAGTGCCAGGGCAGAGCCCCATACAGCTCCTTGGTGGGGTCACCCACCCCCACAGACTAGCCTAGCGCTCTTAGCCCCACCCTGCCTGCCCCCTGGGGGGTCTGCACCTCTCCCTCCTGCTTCTGGGGGGCTTGGCCCCTACCAGCTGACACCCCCCCAGCTGGGTCCCAGAGCTGCCAGGGGACTAGGCTGGCTGCTGGCACCCTGTGTTCTGTGTTTCGGTCGGGGAGCCGTTGGCCCCCCCACCCCCCGGTGCTCTCCAATGGTGCTATTGCCTTATACAGACCCCTCCTCTTCGGGGCTCCCTTCCCTTTCCCTCCCGCCAGTTGGGTTTTTATTCGATGATTCCCCCGTTTTATTTATATAAGTTATTGTGACCAGCTGTTTATTGTCTGCCTTGGGTCTCCCTTCAACCTGCCAATAAAGGGTTCTGGCCCCCAGCTGGATTAATGCCGTTTCTCCGCCCAGCGGCTGGGGTCGGTCCAGGGCGGGGTGCCCGTGGAAGCGGCATGAGAGCGGCGGCCCCCCGTGTTTCACAAGCCCCCGAGCAGGGGCCGCTCCACCCACGGACACGAAGCCGGCCGGAGAGCAGCGGCCACACGGCGGGACGGTCTCTGCCCCCAGGAGCCCCCAGGCCGAGCGGCTGCAGCTGAGGTTTGTTACTGGGGCCGGAGCAAAGGGCGCTGCCTTGGGTGGCCTGTTCCCTGCTGGTTGCAGGGGGTCTGGCCGCCCCCACCACCCCTCGGATCCGCTTGCACCGGGGCTTTGCGGGGGGGATAATTTACGCCCCCCCAGGTGCGGAGGCATTTCCGCTGCCAGCTGTGTCTGAACCACGTGGTTCCGCTCCTTGGGGCCGGCCCAGAAGCGTTGGCCTAGCAGAGGAGACGGGCGGCGCCGGCTGCGGTTCCGAGACCCCCCCTACGACCGAGCCCGCCTGATCTGCAGGAGCGGAGACGTGGGGGTCTGTGGAATGGGGGGGTGTTGCTGGGGGCGCAGGGTGGTTCGGCCTCGAGAATTTGGGGCAAACTGGTGCCCCCTCGCTGCTGATGCTTCAGCAAATAGCATTTCACTGGGGGGGGGCTCAAGAGCCTCCGCCTTAGCTGGGCCGGTTTTTCCCGCACCAGCTGCTGGGGGAGGGGGGGAACCCCCCCAGCTCTAGGCAGGAGCCTGCGGCGCCCCCTGGTGGCCAGCGGAGCGGTTGCATTAGGCCCTTTCCAGCCCCAATCTGGGGGGGTGATTTCTGACACCCCCGGCTCCTGCTGAGCCCTTGGGGATCCCCCCCAGTTCGGCCGGGGATGCCCCGCCCCCCTTTGGCCAAGTCCAGCCCCCTGGGTCCGAAGCCCCCCCCCCCATGAGACTGGGGGCCTTGTTCACTTGAGGGCTCTCCAGAGGCAGAGGGGTCTGTCTGTCTGTCTGGCAGCCTGGCCGGGGGGCGAGGAGTGATGGGGAGGGGACACGGCCCTGTGCCCCGCAGCCCCTCAGGCAGTGACCAGCCGCAGAGCGAGTCCCAGTCCCGAGGCTGTTGGCCATCCCCTGCCCTGCTGTAACGCAGCTTCCTGGGCAGGGTCTCTGGGGCGAGGGCAGGGTGGGGTGCCTGTTGGGCAGTGAGGGAAGGGTCCCCCCACCCAGTGCTCCCGGCCACTGTTTATCATTTACTGCCCCGCCAGCTCCCAACATGCCCTTGAGAAGGATGTGGCGACACAGCTGCCCCCTAAGTGTGGGAGCCAGTCTGGGGTGTGACATGTAGGCTGAGCCTCCCTTGGCCTGACCCACTGAGTTTCCAGCTGTGGAGCCTTGGGCCAAAGGCAACATTCTTGCCATGGGGGTGGAGAAGGGAAGCCTGTGGCTCTGGGCTGGGGCCTGGCTGAGCTGGACCCCAGTGCTGAGTTTCCCTCCCTCCCTCCTCTCTGCTTCGCTGGGGTGAACTAGAGCAGTGGTTCTCAGCCAGGGCTGCACCGACACATGGGGTCAACTCAAGGTGTTTGTCTAGTTTTCCAACAGATGACAGAGATCAGCTGAGAAACCAGTGCGAAGTCATCATACAATGCAAAACCACCACGGCGTCCTGGGACACTTTTAAAGACGAACACGGTTTTTTTTGCATGAGTTTTTGTGGACACAATCCCATTCATCTGACAAGTGGGATGTTCTCCCACAAAAGCTCATGTGACAAATAAATGGGTTAGTCTTTGAAAGTGCCCCAGGACCTGTTTGGTTTGCTGAGCTGGACTGATGGCTCCCCTGCTGGAACGGATCATACAATGCCTCATTTGTAGGGCTGTGCACATGGAAAGCTGAGCGCACCACTGTGATTCCAGGGGCTTCGTTTTACAATGACGTGGTCAGGAGGAGAAAGGCAGTGGTGTGGGCTGTGACACCAGTGGCTTTCTGTGAGTGTCGCTTTGAAGTACGGTGGCCTCTGGAGTGTGTGAGACAAGTGAAAGGGGGCAGTGGCCTGGAACGGTTCAGAGCCCCTGGCCTGGAGGGGTCATTTATTATTGCTATAGGAAGGCCCAGACTCCTGTTTAACCATCACTCCCTGGCAATGTGGTGTCTATGCACCTATGTCTTCTCATTCCCTGCTGAAATGCAGCTGCTTCTGGGGTGGTTTGACTCACAGCAATGTGCTGTAGGCAGGAAATAAGCCAGGGAACTTCAGGGGAGGCAGAACAGTCTCTGGCTGGGGCGAGGGCCAGAGCCCCTCGTGGATGAGCAGGGACCCAGCTGGCTGCTGAATTCTGTCTTCTCTGCCAGTCGGCCCCATGTGTGCCACAGGAGGTCCTGGGCAACACTGGCCAGCAGCCTCAGCTCCTCCACAGGGTATCGGTCCTGCTCACCTGGCAGATCAACTCCAGCAGCAGCTGCTCTGGGCCAGGCCAGGAATGGTCATTCTGCAAGCCAGACCCTTCAACTGCAGCCCAGCACCAGGCTGCAGGGGGAATGCAGCCCAGTTTACTTTCCTCATGGGAAGGGGATGAGTCTGCCGGGCCACCAGCAACCTTTGTCTTGGGGTTGTTCCCAGGCCAGCCCCAGTGAACATACCCGGGAGATTGGTGCAGTCTTCAGTGGCAGGATTCTGCCGGCTTGGGGATCCCAGGCCCCCAGCTGAGTGGGGCCTGGAGCAGGTGGAGCAATAGTTAAGACACCTGAGATGAAAGGACCCTTCTGCAGCCTCCTAGGGGCTGAGCACCAGCCATGGGGGAAGGGCTCCCCCTGCACAGGGGCTGATGGTTTTAGGGCCTTTTCCTGCCCAACGGCGCAGGGGTCCAGGCTGGGCTGAATACTCCCCAGGCTACCCCGAGGCCAGCTTTGTGCGCAGGATGCCCGGCTGGGCTGAGTGACATGGGGCCAGATCCAGCCCTGCACAGCTCCCTGCACGGGTTAGAGTGGTCCATCTTTGCGAGCAGGATGCAGCTCATGGAGGCAGGCCTGGCCCCGGGCGCCACAGGATGGAGCAGGCAGCACAGCCGAAACAGTTAAAGTTTGAGGATTTTTATTTGTTTTGTATAAAGTAAGACTATGGAGATCTCAAATTTCTGAATCAAAACACCTTTGTCTTCACAGTATGAGTTATAAACTGCAGCCAGAGCTGGCAACGCAGGGACAGAAGAGAAGGGTAATTACACTCATTCGGTATTAAAACCTGTCAGACGGCTTGTTAAAAGTAGACGATTCTTACATTGTAATTCTTGGCACTGGTTCTAAAGAGAGCGGACGGGTGGGCAACTCCTGTGGCCCAAGCAAGCAGAGGGGGGTTTGGCCTCAGGTGAAGGGAGACAGGCCCAGGTGTGTACAGGGAGCTCTAGAAAACCTGCTGGGGAAGAGGTGCCGGGGACTTGGACTGTCACTGGCAGCGAATATCTGGAGACAAGTGAGCGATGGGGTCTGTTCCAGCCCCAAGGGACAGGGCTGAGGGTACTGCTGGGAGCCGGAGGGGCCTCCTTATCTCGGAGCTGGGCAGGGACAGGTGTGCAAAGTTATGCAAAGAAAGGGCAGCCCCGTTCCAGGAGTCTAGGCCACAGTGGTTCTGTCAGGGCTGCTGCTCCTGGGACTGCCCAGAAACTGACCAGGCTCTCGGGCTCCACTGAGGCTGAACAAAAGCAAGGGGGGGGGGGGACAGGCAGCGCAGCTGATTGCTCAGATTGAGGAGGCGTCGCAGCTCGTAGGATGAGTTTACCACCCCAACCCCTCCCTCTTCTGCCCGGGATCCCTTTAGCTGGAGCAGGATCCCCCCCCCCCCCCCCAAAAGGCCAGGCTCCTGGCCCCACTCGTTAGCAGGGGAGAGAAGGTCCCAATCCCTGGAAAGATTCAGCCAGTGGTGCTGGCCCAGCGGGGACAGGAGAAAGCTGCAGGGCAGGAAGGGGAAACCAGACTCCAAGAGGAGCCACTAATCAGCTGGCTTCTAATAAAAAAAAAAAAAAAGAGCTCAAATGAGAGAAAAACCCACAAAGTATGAAAGCCTCTCAGCTGCCTTTTGCTGGCCAAGTGCAGCCCCTTTAATGTGGCGGGGTCAGGAGGTGGCAGGGGGGCGGGTGGGTAGGAATGGACAGGGGCTACACCCAGCTGGCACCTGGCATCGCTTCACTTCTCCTTCTTCTTCTTGTTCTGCAAGAGGAGAGAATGTGTCAGCGCCCAGCCCCTGGGCAGCTCTGACGTTCTACAGCCCCGCTCTAGTCGCAAGTGAAGGGAAGACACCTGCCTCCAGCCACCCCCTGCTACTCCGCACTGGTTCTCATCTCCCTGGGGCTCCCGGAGGGAGGGGCTCGGCCTGGCACCTGCTGGCTACTGCTCCCTGCCACACCAATCAGGGCCTGGTTCATGGGCCCGCTGGGCTTCTAACGTGGCCTGGGTCGGGCACCTCACACCAGGGGCTGGGGGGACTCACCTCATTCATCCCCAGCAGCATCATGAGCTGCCGGAAGAGGTTGATGAAATCCAGGAAAAGATCCACGCAGTGCCTGGGGAGAGGTAGATAGTCAGGGGGGTGCTGAGCCTGGCGCTGGGCACTCTGCTGTGCCCTGCCCCGCTGGGCCCCGGCCGTGCCCCACTCACCAGATGTAATCCTTGTCTCCGCTCTCCGCCTTCTCGATGATGAGCTGCGTGTCGAAGAGCACGAAGCCGCACATGACCATGAGGCCGAGGTACAGGTTAGCCTGGGAGAAAGGGGGAAGCGTCAGGCTGGTCAAGGTGGTTCCCCAGGCCTCACTTCCTTGGGGTAAAGAAGGTCCAGGAGCCCCAGGGCCAGGCCTCACACAGGTGACCTGGAGCGCCGGCTCCAAACAGGCCCAGCTGGGCTTGGGGCTCACAGCCTGGCCAGAGATGCCTGCCTGGCACCTGTGCGACTAACACAGCAAACAGCTGCCACTGGTGATCGGGATCCCCGGGGGGGGGGGGGGGGGGGGGGGGGGCCTGGTGCAGAGGGCCAGGACTCACCGTGAAGAGCCAAGTGGAGCCCACGAAGATGTTCACCAAGGAGAAGAGAAGCATCAGGAACAGGCCCGAGAGCAGGAAGCCTGCAAGAGAGGGAGCAGTGAGCCCCGGTTGGGTGGGCAGGGGCAGGGCACGGAAGGTGCAAAGCCAGCACTTACCTCCCAGGTACAGGAAGCTGCGGCGTTTGGCAAAGAGGGCGCTCAGCGAGAAGCAGCTGAAGATCACGGCAGTGCCCAGGAAGGCTGTGGGGACAATGCTGCAAGCAAGGAGAAGAGTATGAGCCGTGCCCGGAGCTGGAGCTCCCCACCCAGGGGTGCGGCGCAGGCACCTACCTGGGGTTGATGGCGATGCACATTTCCAGGAGGGGACCCAAGTTGGCTCCTGCAATGACAATGTTCACACGGATGTCACAGCCACCGGACACCACGGCTCAGGGCTCAGCGCAGGGTCGCCTCTGGCCGCCTGCGTCCTGGTCCTGCCACCGACTGCCTGGACAGATTCCTTCCCCCCGGCCCCAGAGGAACACAGGCCCCTGCCCCCGAGAGGAGGAGGGAACGCAAGGCGAGTATGGGGCTGGTGCAGGGAGAAGGGGGCCTTACAGACTGGACCCCTTTGCCCAAACGTTCAGGGAGAGGAGCCCGCACGTACCAGTCAGGAAGGCAAAGCCAGCCAGCATGCCCAGCCTCTTCTGCTCCGTCTCCCTGCTGTGGGGTGTGGCCATCAGCCAGATCATCAGTCCCAGGGACCCCAGACCGGTCAGCATGTTGAGCTGTTGGATGCAGACAGATGACAAACGCTGGGCCCAGCCCCGAGGCAGTGCGAGCCAGGCACCAGCAGCTGCTCTCAGGGGGTCAGTTTACCACCCGGGACCCCCCGATTCTCACCCAGCCCGGGGCTGTTCTGCCCTCTGAGTGCAGCACCAAGACCCCAACCTCCTGGCACTCAGCCACCGCCCGGGAGCATGGACTCATCCCTGGCCACACCTACGCCCTGGATGCGCCTGCCGCGGGATCTTACAAGGAAGGCCTTGCCTTCGCACCAGGGCTCACGGCACCCACTTTCCAGGGCGGGAGATGGACCCCCAGTCACAGCAGGGGCCAGCACAGTCCTTACCCGGAGCACGTGGGTCACCACGTTGACATAGGCACCAGCAGCCGCCACGAACATGCAGAGAGCGAAGCTGGCATAGACTTTCTTCAGGTGCTGCTGGGTGGAGACGGAGCTGCGGGGCAGGAAGAAGCAAGTCAGGGGCACGGCCTGGCCGCCCACCGTGGAGCACTCCGCTCCCTGCTGGTGGCAGCTGCCCGGCTGAGCCAGAGAGACCAGCAGCCATTCGTACCAGCCCACAGGGAGCGGATCTGGAGTCCCAGCTCTGACCACTGGCCCACACTCCTGCCCAGGCATGGCCCGTTAACACTTGGCCCTTGCCGGGAGCCCCTACTCACATGTGGGAGAACTTGAAGAGTGCTTTGAGGTCAATGTTCCGATTAAACACGTCCATGGTGCCGGCAGGCGGGTGAGACTCGACCTTCGCTGTGCGAGCTGCAGGAGAGTCGAGGACGTGTGTCAGCCGGAGCCGAGGCCATGCGGGGCCAGCTTTGTTCTGCAGCCCGCCCACCTTCTCCACCTGGCTCCCTGCCAGCTCCCCAGAGCCGCCTGCAGGTGCCCCCCTGCAGCCACTCCCCATGGCTTGGGGGCCTGAACATTCCACTCTGCCCTAGACCGCAGGGGCTACCCCGCTCCCTTGTGTGGAAACGGAAGTGAGCCAGTAGCCGGTGTCCAGACCAAGGGGGAAGGAGGCCCCTGCCCCGTGCTGGCAGCGCTGTCAGATGCCAAGAGTGGCTGAGCGGCTCGTGCCATCCCTCCAGCCATCTGTCGGCGCCCAGGCCCTGGGGGGAACAGGCCAGAAGCCTGGCTTGACCCCTTCTACCCCAAATCTGTCCAAGTGCCCGGAGCCAGCCGGAAGAGAGATTTCTGGACTCACCAGTGCAGCTGGGAACAGTAGCCTGGCCAGGGACCTCCTCCCCCAGCCACTGAGAAATGCTGCGTCCCTTTGGGCCAGGCCAACCCCCCCCCACCACCCGTGCTGCTCTCGTACTGCTCTGGACAGCGGGGCAGGAGCTGTGCAGCCGCCGTGTAAACCTCCAGGAAGCTTCTGCTGTCTCATCCCCACAGCCAGGGCTCTGGGCCCTCCTTGGCTAGATGGTGCAATTATTGCAGGCTGTTGCAGGGCTGGCCCGGGGCTCCCAGAGAGCCCAGCTCCCCGGCGTGTTCCACTTGGCAGGCGAGAGCGGCTGGAAAGTGCCTTTGCTCAAGGTTTCCATTAGCACCCTTAATGACGTCCCTGGGGGGCCAGCCGGGCGTAGGAGCAGCTGCCGTGATGTTGCTCCCCAGCCGGCGCTGGCTCCCTCCCCCCTTGGCCTGAGGCTGGGGGGTGCCCAGCGACAGAGCAGGTCTTTCCCGCTGAGCCAGCTGGCGTTCGCTGCAGGAACCGCCCAGCGATGACCAAGGGGGGCGAGTGCCTCAGGAGGGCTGGGATTGGCTCATCGCAGGGTTAACAAGTCGGGCCCTGGGGGGCGTACAGCGCCAGGCTCCTCGCAGAGCGGGCAGCTCGTGCCTGGACGGTACTAGCTCTGGGCCTGTTCTGGGGCCACCCAGCTGCAGGTGGGCGTGTGGTGTCCGAGGCTTGGCCCTGCCATGGCGCAAGGGCCGCGACAGCCTGGCTCTGGGCCTCAGCCCCTGCGAAGAAGTGACACAGGACCGGCAACCTAGGAGGAGTCAAATCCTGCCAGTCAAAGAACACAGGCTGGAGCTCCCAGGTCCGGGGGAGCCCCTCACCCGCTGGAGCCCACATCCTGTAGGTTGTAGGCGCATGTGCACAACCCGAGGAATCGCTTCCCTGTGCCCTAGAAAGCAGCCACCTCTGGGGTGGTGCAACCCCAGCGGTGACAACTCACCCGCCCAGCCAGAATTAGGGTGGGACAGCAGCTACCCTGAGACAAGTGCCCAGATCCAAACTAGGTTGTTAGCCGGACAGGCTCCACGCCAGCAGAACTCAGCACTCGCTTCTCCCGAGCAGCAGCACAGGCCCACTTGGCTGGGGTGGCGTCAGCCTGAAGGGACACAGCCCTGCGGAGCACCACAGCCAGGGTGGGCAGCCACCAGCAGAGCAGAGGGCGCTCAGCCAGCCCAGCTGGACTCTACTCCCACCCCAGTGTCAGCCCTGAGGAGTGGCATTAGCTGAACGCACACCTCCACGGCCAAGCCTGGGGCTGTTTCAACAGCAGCAGGAAACGCCAGCCACTAGTGGGGACACGCTGAGACTGGCCGTAACCCTGCCCCTAACTCAGCACCGCCAGCCAGCCAGCCCTGCAATAAATAACCTGCAACCTTTACCCACCACAGCCTGGCCTCGCTCCACAAAGCCCTGGCGCTCCGGCCACCACCTGGCTCGGCTTGGGCTGCCCGGGCAGATCTTCCACGCAGCAGCGAGGGAGCAAAAGCCAACCTGCCCTGGCCGTGCCAAGCCAAATCACCTCCCTTCTCCCGGGGCTGGCAGAGAAGCCGTGGCCCAGCCTCCCTGTGACCTCACAGCCCCTGTGACCTCACAGCCCTGCCCTTCTGCCTGCCGGAACGCCACGTGAGCCACGCCCCACTGCTCCCACCACTCAGCGCTGCTTCCCCGGAGCCAAGGGGGCAGCCCACGGGTTTTCCATTTATCCAGCCCTGCCTGGCCATGGGGTTCAGAGGCCCCAGTCTGGCCCCGACGTCCCTGAACCCTCTGCCTGCTTCAGCCCAACCAACCGCTGAGGCGGGAGGAGGGTTTCCAGTCTGTGCCGCACAGGATGGCGGCCACCTGGCCCTCTCTGCTGCACCCCGCAGCACATGTCCCCTCCTCCCTGCCAGGGCAGGCGCTCTCACCTCGCGCCGTGGGCCCAAGGATGAGACACAGCTGCCTGGAGCCGCACAACAGCATGTGCCCCACAAAGCCACTAGCTGCAGGGGCTGGCCAGAGCCATTTGCCCAGTTTGACCAGTCCCTGCTCTGCTACCCTCTGAATCCCAGCAGTGTGAGGCGAGAGCCCCTTTCAGGCAGTGCCTCTGTAGGGCGAGATGTCTCCCTCCCACCCCCGGCTTGGGGTTCTGCTCCCCACTGGGGGCTGGTGAGGTGCTCTCAGTTTGCACCTGAGCTGCCAGGCTGGCTCAGACCCATGGTCCGTCTTTCCAACAGTGGCCTGCCCCAAGCTTCCTGGGGAGTGATCTATTTCTGCCTTCCACTGCCAATTTCTGGGAACCTGAAATCTAGGGAAGCCGTGAGCAGGGGACTGGCTCCCCAACCATCTTGGCTAACGGCCGTGAATGGCCTGTCCTCCACAAACATACGGAGTTTTCTGAATTCAGTCGCACTTTAGCTGACATCACCTGGCAATGAGTACCGCAGGTTAGATGTGTGTGGTGTGAAAAAGGAGCTCCTTGTTTGTATTGCGCCTGCTGCCTATTAACTTCATTGGGTCACCCGGGTTTTTATATTGTGGGAAAGATAAATGCTTTCTCCATGCCCCAGTGACTTTATAGTCTCTTATCCCCTCCCGTTGTTGTCTCTTTTTTAAGCTGACTAGCCTCATCTTTTTAGTCGCTTCTCGCATGGAGGCCATTCCATGTTCTCCATCACCGTTGCTGCCCTTCTCTGAACCTCTTCCTGGTCCTCTAGATCCCCTTGGAGTGGGAGTAAGGGAACTGAGACAGTATCCTAGGTGTAGGGGAGCAGGGCTTGACACAGACACTCCATTTGTCTTATTTGTGCTCTTCCCTAGTAGTTCCTAATGTTCCTAAGTTGCTGTCACCCTTTTGGGCTGCACACTAAGCTGAAGAATTATCCACCAGGACTCCAAGGTCTCGCCGTGGCTGGTAACAGCTGATTTCAAACGCATTCTCGTATGTGTAGCTGCGATTATTTTTTCTAATGTGTGAGACTTTGCACTTGTCTATGTTCATTTTCATCTGCCATTTTGTTGCCCAGTTTTGAGAGATCCTCAATCTGCGTTGGACGTCACTATCTTGAATGATTTTGTATTTTCTGCAAACTTTGTCACTTCAAAGATGGCTCCTTTCCCAGATGGTTAATGAATACATTGAAGAGCATAGGGTCCAGCAACTCTTCTGTTCCCTTTTCTCCACTGTGAAAGCTGACCATTTATTCCTCTTGTTTGAGCTTTCAGCCAGTTCCTGCCCCATGAGAGGACCTTCCTCCTATCCCATGGCTGCTTAGTTTAGCCTGGGGCTGAGGGGCCTTGCCAAAGTCTTCCTAAAAATCCAAAATGCTCTTTTGACGGGGCCACTCTTAGCCATGTGCTTGCTGACACCCTCAAAGAATTGTGAGAGCTGGGTGAGGCACAACTTCCTTTACAAACACTGTGTTCAGTCTTTCCTCAACAACTCGCATTCGCCTCCGCGTCCGCGTCAATTCTCCTCCTTACTGTGGTTTCTCCCCCTCTGCTGCAGTTAACCTCAACAACTGCCTGTAACTGCAGGCGACAGCCCCTTTTCAAAGGGAGATAAGTTGGCCACCTTCCAGCCAGCTGGGGCAGAGGCTGATTCAAGCAACAGGTGACCGCCCCCGCCGGAGCAGCCGTTCTGCAATTTCATAGCCGGTCCCGGCCACGCCTCGGGCCCGATCCCTGTGTCGTGGATCACTGTGCGCTAACTCCCAATCCGCCCGTCTGCAAGGGCCTTGGCGGCCCCAGCTCCTGCTCGGGGGGACGGGCGTTTGATGCCCCTCTACTGGAGAATCCGGGGGCCTGGGCCTGGGCCGGTCCTAGGCCAGGCAGGGGCCTGTTCCTGGCCACCGGGCCTGCTCCTTCCTGTCTCCTGCGCGGCCTCCAGCTGGCAAACGTCGAGTCGCAGCCCCGCGAGCGGGAAACCGAGACCCTGCCCCGGTCTCACCCCGAGCTGTGCCCGCGGCCCAGTACGGGAGAGGGGCAGGACCCCGGGTTCGTTCCTGGGCCGGGGGGAGCGGGGCTGGAGCAGGGGAGCCCAGGCCGGCGAGGACCCGCACTGCCGCGGATCTGGGGCGGGGGAGACACGGGAGAGGGGCCGGCGCTGGTGTTGGGCTCCATGCGGGGGTCCCTGGGGGCGGGGCCAGGACGCGGTGGTCCCCGCGGGGGCGGGGCGGGATCGGGGGGATCCCCGCGGGGGCGGGGCGGGATCGGGGGGGTCCCCGCGGGGGCGGGGCGGCCGCGCTCACCTGCGGGCTCGGTGCGGCCTTTGCGTGTCTCCGGCCTCGATCTACGAGTCCTGCAACCTCTTCCCACCTGACCTAGGCCCGCCAGGCCACACCCCCCGCCGCCGATTGGTTCGCCCAGCTCGCAGTCCCATCTTCCTCCCCCGTTCATTGGGCCCTCTGCTCAGCGCTCGCCGCCTCCCATTGGATAGCACCGGTCGGTACCGTCGCCGCCTCTTCCCATAGGCTCCCGGCCGCACCCAGGCGCCGCCATTGGCCAGTCGGGAACCAAAACAGGCGCGGCCTTGGCGAGTGGCTATTGGTCACGGCACCTTTGCCCTGGCCAACCTGCACCGTCCAATCAGTGGCCGCCCCCTATTGCTCCATTGGCCAGCGCCTCAAGGCCCCCTAGAGGCTGGACCAGGCACGGCAGGCTGGGGGTAGGAGTGGGTGTCCCCAGGAGGAGCTGTCGGCGTCAGTCGGGGAGTGCGGCGTCTCGGGGGTTGTTGGGGCTCCGGGGCCTTTGCGGGCCTTCCCCCCCCCCCCCCGATACGGTGCGTCCGGTACATTGTCGCCCGTTTCCCCCCGGATATGGTGCGTCCGGTACGTTGTCGCCCGTTCCCCCCCCCATATGGTGCGTCCGGTACATTGTCGCCTGTTGCCTCCCCCGGATATGGTGCGTCCGATGCATTGCCAGCCGTCCCCCCCGCCCCATGGTGCGTCCGGTACATTGCCGGCCGTGCCTCCTCCCTCGATACAGTGTGTCCGGTGCATTGTCTGCTGCAGCCCCCCATGGTACAGTGTCCCCAGTTCTGGCTGCGCCTCCCTCCCTCTGGTACGGTGTGCCTGGTGCATTGCCAGCTGCCCCAGGTCTGGCTCAGCTGCAGTGGAAGCCCCTTGAGAAGCTGGTCGGGGTGCCTGGGCCTTGCTGCTGTTGGTGTTACAGCTCGTGGAGGCCCCATCTGAGGCTAGGCCTGGGTGCACCCAGCACTGCACAGACAAGGGGAGAGGCAGGTTCTGCCTCAAAGAGATCCCATTTCACAGCTGGGGAGCTGTGGCCCAGGGCCACTTTTCCAAAGAGCGGGGCAGGAAGGGTGTGCGCAGAGCCCTGGGAAATCCAGCCGAAAGGCCGGGCCCAAGGTCTGTGGCTTGAAGGCAGATCTCCTGAGTCCCACCCCAGACCCTCTCCAAGATGCGGTACAGTGGTTAAAGTATAATTTGACGAGCCTGGAACCCTCCTAATCTCTGGGCCTCCTTCCCATATTGTCTGGGCCCCCTTCATGCATGTGTGGGCCCCAGCCCAGGTAGGCATTTGCAACCACTTCTCAGTACCATATGCATCAGTTATCGCTCCATAAAAATATTGATAATTGTATATGACGTTTGTGTCTATAGCAATTATTGTCACAAACTAGCAAACACTGCACCCACAATAAGTGTTGTGATTAACAACGGTGGCGCGTAGGACCTGCCAGCAGCCAGGGCAGGGCAGAACATGTATTCCACTGGATTTTTCTATTTTTAGGGGCTCCAGAACTCTGGCCCCTGAAATTTGTGGGCCCCGGAACTGTGTTCCTGTGCATTCCCCCTTACTTTAACCCTTGGGTGCAGGTCCCTCTGCTCCCAGGCTTGTCTTTTGCCCTGACAGCTCAAATGGGCCGGTTGCTTCCAGGGGAGACAAGTTCATGGTGCTGTGTCTGGTCTTGAATGCTCCAGCAGGGGCCAGCCTCTCCCTGCCTAGCAGACACCCAGGGAGGGACTTTTGCGTCCCCTGCTCCGCTGGCAGGGCCGGCCTTCCCTAGGGACGGGCGGAAGGGCCCAGGACTCCCGGGTCCTCAGCCCAGCTCAGAGAGGCATGTGGCCTAGCAATTAGGGCAGGGTGGGGGGAGATGGGTGACTGGGAGTCGGGACTCCTGGGTTCTGTCTGGCTCTAGCTCCCAGTTGCTGTGTGCCTGGGGGTTCCTCTCCTGGTGCCTGAGTTCCCAGGCAGTAGAACTGGGGGGTGGACGGCTACCCGGAATCCAATCCACTCCCAATGGGGCAGGTTCCTTGCCTCCTGTGCCTCAGTGCTTTGAGATCGCTGCGTGTAAGAAGCCTGATGTGGGCAGGGAGTGAGGCTAGGGGGACAGGGATCTAGGGGCCCGGCCCCAGGTGGGTAGGGTGCTGTGCGGGTAGCTGGTCCAAGGAGGTAACACATCTGGGAAGGGTGTTCCGGGGCCCGGCTGAGCAATGGAGACATTTGGGTTGGGGTTATAATGGGCTGCACAGCTGGGTTGGGCGTGATGGGGGAACTTCTGGGCAACAGGGGACCGCCGATCCGTTATGGGGCTAGCACCTCTGGCCGGGGGGGGGGCTGCTGGGGGCAGCACATCTGGCCGGGCGGGCGCTGAGTGGCTGCTGGGGCGCTGGGCGGTGCTGGGGGCGGTGCCGGGGAGGCAGCCGCGGCCGCCGGACGCGAAGAAGGGCTGAGGTTCCCCCCCCCCCCCCCCCCCCCCCCCCGGGTCGGGTGCCTGGGCCGGGGATGGGGAACGTGGAGAGCGCGGACGGGGAGCCGCTGCCCCGGGGCCCGGGCGGATCCCCCCTGGCGGGGCCCGGGCTGCTGCCCCCGGGAAAGATGCCGATGCCGGAGCCCGGCGAGCTGGAGGAGAGATTCGCTCTGGTGCTGGTAAGAGCGGGACCCTCCAACCCCGCCCCCATTCCTGCCTCCTATCCCTTCCCCGGACCCCCACCCTTTTCCCTGGAGCCGCCAGCCTGCCCCCGACCACCTACGGCCGCCCTCCAGCCTCGTCCCCCCTTCTCCGCTCAGATCCCCAACGAGCTCTCCTTCCAGATGCCCCTAACGCTTCCGTCCCTTTTCCATGCGCCAGACGGATCCCATCGTCCTGCCCCAGCGGGCCCGTTTCCCCCGTCTCTAGCTCCCACCCTTCTGGACTCCCCCAGCCCATTCGCCCCTCTGGTCCCCTGGTTCCCGAACCTTCCCTTCTGCTAGAGCCCTGGGCACCCTCCCAGATCTCCCCAGGGCAGAGCCCCCCCATCTCCCTTAATCCTCCTCGTCAAGATCCTGCTCCCCCCCCCATGTGGGCTGGAGCCCCCCGACCAGACTCTGGAATCGTTCCTCTCTGCCGATGTTTTGTTTGCAGCAGTTTGGGGGAGAGGTGGGCAACCGGGTGGCCCAGACTCTGAGCCCCCAGGTTCATGAGTGCCAGAAAGTAGTAACTTCGGGGGGAGGGGAGTTCACAGAAACTCTCCCCAGTTACTGGGAGGACTGGAGTTCTTGGGTAAAGGAACTTTGCAGTCCACGGGAGCCCCCCCCCCCCCGCAGGCAGAGCACTTCTTGCACAAGGCTGGGAGTGCTGGAGGCCAGGCAGCAGCATTTACAATTCACAGGTGGGGAAACAGCCTGGGGCAGGGCCCTATGGGGGGGCTGGTGTGTGGCAGGGGGCGGGTGTCCAGGACCACTTTCCACCTGGATCTTGGCCCCCTGTCATGCTCCTAACTTCTTCTCAAGCCTTTAAAACATGCATCACCAACCATTTGGGGTCCTATCCTGAGCTGTGCTTGGTGCCGTCAGCACCTCCCAGGATGGGGCTTCGGGACAGGAATGGCCCCCGGGCCCTTTTCTCTGTGCTTGGTCCAGTGCCTTTGGGGTCAGCCGCAGGAGAGTTCAAAGCAGACATCTGTGCTGGAATCGGTGCCCACGGGCTTGGCTCCAGTGGCTTCCTGCACTGGACTGGGCCTGGCCACGCGTGGCAGGTGGAGAAAGAGGGGGTGTGTTCCTGCTCCAGAGACCTTGGCACGAGCCTGTGGCATGGCCCCCAGCTCTCTTGTGGGTGCTTTGCCACCTCCAGGCATTGAAGGAGGGTGCAGGCTGGGCGACAGCCGTGGGCGCGCAAAGGTGGGGAGCAACTATCATAGGCTGATGGGTCGGGTGAACCTTGGAGCTGAGGGAAACTCTTCTCCCTGGGGTGCCGTGCTCTGTTCGGAACATGGGAAATCAGGTGCAACGTGTGTGCTACAACCTGTGAGCATGATGCAGCCATCAAGCACATGGTCCTGTGTCCCGCGGGAGACCGTCTGCTCCCTGCAAATGAAGGGCTGGATCCTGATCTCCAGGCCACTGGTGTAAATGCAGAGTCACTGCAGTGCAATGGAGCGTAGAATCTAGGGCGTTGCTGGGGCGGGTCCTGGGCCAAGCGAATGGCCTGCTGCTGGAGCTGCTGTTTGTATGGCTGCTTTCTGTTCAGGGTAGCCAGGGGCTTTCCCATGGGGGGAACCCCCCCCACAGGCTCAGGGGCCGAGCGTGGAGCATGAAGCTTTCCCTGCTCGCTGGCTTCTGTCACCAGTTTCCAGTTTGTTCACGGAGTTTTGTGCTGGGGGTTTTCAACCAGGGAAACGACCTCATCAAAAATTCCGCTCGCTGGGCGCCTGTGGGCAGAGCGACAGGAAGCTGGTGGCGGGGTTGCATGTGAGTCGGTTCCCTGTGGCAAGTCACTGCTGCCCCAGCCCGGGGTCCCCCTTGGCCCTGGGGGCTTGCGGTGATGTGCCTAGCACCCACCTGGATGTGGTAGCTGGGCGGTGCCCATGGGAGCTGTGCTCGTTTGCTGAGCAGTGACCTGAGACCAGACCAGTAAAAAACACACAGGAAAGGGCTTCTTCTGGGCCCAGACCGGCCTGGCCTTTCCAGTCTGTCCCAGGCAAGCCCTCAGCCAGGTGTGAGCACCCCAAGTGCATCCAGCTGCCTGGGTACTGACCTGGGTGGCGGGTGCTTGCTGGGGGCCTCCCCATGTTCATCGTTATGTGGGGCACTGGCTGGGAGCTGGGGGACCTGAGGGTGTCCTCTCTGTCCTGCCGGGATGCCAGCATGGCGAGAGGTGCCATGTGAGTGAGGGCTCGAGGGTCAAGCGTGTCGCATCGCTCTGCTGCCGGAGGTCCCCGGCCCTTGCTCCTGGGAACTTGCTGTGGAAGTGAAATTGGGCAGCAAGGGCCATCGAGTGGCAACCCCCCGTGGGGTGTTTGGCTTGTGCTCTGTCCCGTATCTGGGGGGAGCACGGGGTGGGGAATATGCTGAGACCCAGCACACGCCAGGTCTTGCTGGAAGGATCCTTGAGGCAGGTGTGGTGCAGTGGCTCAGACCCACTCGGCCGGCTGCCTGGTGTGGGTACAGTTGTACCAGGGGTGAAGACGCCATAGATCAGGGCAGCACATTTCCCTGCCTGCCACCTGCATGTTGGTGTAACAGCGGCTGCAGTGGGGGTTCAGGCTGCAGGCGTATTCCGGGGCAGTGTGTACGCAGACAAGCTGGGTGGCTGTTTTGTGCCCTGACTTGTTGGGCAGTTCTGGGCACAAGCTGTGCCCTTTGCACCTTCCCCAGACATCGCTGGCCTTGTGGGGAGCCTGTCTCTTGGCTTCAGGGAACCAGAAAGGAGTGCAGCATCAAGCCGTGACTGGGGGACCTGGCGATCGTCGCTGCAAAGGGGAGAGTTGAATGGAGACCGAGTGCTAGTAAGAAGCCCATTTGACAAACAGCCCCTTCCTTCCCAGCTTGCGGGATTTAAAAAAACTTTTAGCTCCCCTGGTGCAAACAGATCCACCCATGTCAGCGTCACTTGCTCTCTCTAGGTCTCACACTCTAAGGCAGTCGGTAGTGTGGGGCTTTTCGCAGTCCTTGGCTGTATCACTGCGGCTCCCCACACATGAAATGGGGAGAATTGGGTTTCCCAGCCCCACGGCGGTGCCTGTGGACAGCTGAGAGCTGAGCTAGAGAGAGGGAAGTGCTGCCGTGGTGGGGCACAGAGGCAGTGGAGGATGGCATGGCTTAACCGAAGGAAAGAGCCACATTGTCATGGGCGGTAAGCCCCGTCTGCAAGCCGCACCAGTTTGTACCAGTTGAGGCACTCGGATTTCCTAGTACTGCAGTTAGCCCCGGGCCCACAGGATGGTATCTATTAATGGCAGGTTTAGCCGACGCTTTGGGCCTCTTGCTTTAAAAGCGAATCTGCTCCACTGGGGTGCAGCCGCTGCTCCATGTTTTGTTTAGGATTTGGGGTGGGAACAGCCAGGGCTTCCGGTTTGAGATTTCAAACAGCTTTCCCTGGCCCGGCCTTTGGCAGGCCAGCACGTTTCCCACACAGCAGAGAGACGACTGCTAAATGGTGACGTTACAGCGCATATGGCCCAAATGACTGGGGCACGCTGAGCTCCAGCCATGGGGTGGGAAAGGGGAGCACATCACCCCACAGTGGTGGACTCTGCCCCGAGCGGTCCAGGTGAGGGAGACATTGGTGAACATCAGCGCTTGGAAAGGGCCCATTTGGAAGAAACTCTGTTTTGGCAGTGAGACTCTAATTCCTCCCATCTCCCAGAACGGAAGCTGACGAGAGGAAGCAACAGCCTCTGTGCTGACCCAAACAGACTCCCTGCAAAGCCAGGAGTAGCAGGATCTGCTTTTCCCACCCCCACCGGGACAGGAACGCCAGGCTCCAATGGAGAGACAAATGGTTTCACCCCTGCGTCGGCTTACAGGAGCTCTGTTGGCGCAGAGCTGGTGTTACAGGGACGTTGCATCAGTCTCTAGATCCAGAGGAGCCGTGTGCAGGGAGAAGATTTGTTTAGGAGCCATGTTTCAGAGGGGAGCCGTGTTAGTCTATTGCGGAAAAACAAACGGAGTCCTGGGGCACTTTTAAAGACGAACACATTTATTGATCGCATGAGCTTTCGTGGCAGAAAATCCCTCTTCGTCAGACGCTTTGAAGATAGGGAATTTAGGAGCCATGTTTCACAGAAGACAGGATCTTGCTGGATCCGGGACGCTGGCGATGAGGGAAAGGGGCTTGGAGCGTGGACTCCCATGGTCTTCAAGTGGGAGCTTGGACTCAGATCGCAGTCCCGCCCCTGTGTGCCAGGAGGTTAGAGCAGGAGGGGTTTGGGGGTCAAGACAAGTCAAACAGGCCCTGCTGCCTGACCTCCTCAGGCCTTTAGTCACCTGTACAGCAAGTCACCCAGCTCCTGTCAGGACAGGTCATCAGCCGGGAGGCAGCCGGTTAGTGGGGGGGCTGAGCCCAGTCCATGGGCATCAGCAGAGCCGCCTCGCTCCTCAGATCAGCTGCAGCTGGCCAGTCTCCTGGTGGTTGGGCTTTTTGGCCCGTTGGCTCTCCCCTCTGCATGCTCAGAGCTCAGCGCTGGGGGATAAATCTGGAGTGACCACCCTCACTTCAGTAGAGTTAGGGCCAGTTTCTGATCCCAGGGAGACTGGTGTAAATCCAGAGTGATGCTGTTTCCTATTCACATCAGTGGAGATGCTCAGGGTTTACACTGGTGCAGTCTGAAATCAGAGTTTGTCCCTGAGTGTCCCTAGTGAGGATGGAGGGGTGGCATGGGGACAGCTGGGTAAAAGGAACATCAGCGTCACCGGCTGTCTGCCCTGCTCTGACAGTACCCGGCACACCACATCAGCCACTCCTGAGCACTGAGTACTGGGTGCCGGTGGGGGGGTTCACTCGTGTTTGGAGCCCCCCACAGGTAGCTTGTTAGGCTGTGATCAGTTTGGTCTGGCCACCTGTGTGAACAGGCCTGAGCAGAGCCTGGACCAATTCCCAGGGCAGATCTCATCTCTCAGCGAAACACACATTGCTAGAGATGGAGACTCCACCAGCCATTCCCATCCATTTTCAACTTCCAGCTGTCCATCTTCTTGTGGCTTTGCCTGCTAGGCTGCCCAGCCTTTGGCCACCTGATTTCTGGTCCCGGAGAGGTGCCAGGCTCTGCGAAAGCCGCCTCTGAACTGGCTGTTGGTCGGAGAGAGAACATGAGCTCATGGCATCTTGGCTTGTTTTCTCCTCTTTTACTCAGTCTCATGGCTCTTCTCTGGCTCAGTGTGGCAGCATCCTGCTTGAACTGTGGACTCCAGAACGGGAAACGATATTCTGTTGGTTGCCCCAGGGCCAATAGAGAGGTGATGTCACTTCCCTGACTCCTGCTCGGCCCGCCCGTTTCTGGGTCCAAGAGTCACATTGACACTTTGGCCAAAGTGTTTCATGGGGAGTCACGTTCAGCTGATTTTCGAGTCTGTTTCAGAGACCTGGCTTTGCAGGATCAAGTCCCCTTCTTGGAAGCATGCCCCGTGTGCTGTGTCCCTGGATGTAGGACCTTTACCTTAGGCCACATTGAAACATGTATTCATTGCTCATGCCCAGAGTATCTGGTAAACCAGAGAGCTCTCTGTTGGTAGCCTGGCCTCTCATTTTTTCACTGTGCCTCCAAATCTCTGTGTCATCTGCACATTCGATTTTGTGTTTTCTTCCAGCTCACTGATAAATGTAAAATAGCATAGGGCCAAAAGCTGATCCCAGCGGGACTCCCTTGCCCCTTGATGATTCCCCTTTGCAGTTACACTTTGAGGTAGATCAGGTAGCCAGCTATTAATCCAATGAATGCATGCCATGTTGCTTTTCTGCTTTTTATGTGATGCCAAGTCAAATGTTTTCCCGAAATCAAAGTATATTAAAGCAACACTTTTGCCTTTATCAGCCAAATTTGTAACCTTCCATAAACCCATCCTGACTGGCATTAATTATATTACCCTCCTTTAATTCTTTATTACCTGAGTCCTGCATCAGCCATTCCCTTCTTTTGCCTGGCACTGATGTCGGGTTCACAGTCCTATAATTACCAAACTCACCCCATTTACCCTTCAGAATACGCTACAATATTATCTTTCTTCAGTTGCTTGGTATTTCCCCAGTGTTCCAAGAGTTACTGAAAATGAACATTAATGGTCCAGGGAGCTCTTGGCCAGCTCTTTAAAAATTCTTGGATGCAACTTTTCTGGACCTACTGATTTGAAAATGTTTAACTTTAGTAGCTGCTGTTTAATATAATCCTGAGTTTCTGTTGGAATGGAAAGAGTGTTGTCATCACCATGATAGGATATGACTACATCATCTGGCTTTTTCCCTAAAGAGAGAGGAGATATATTTATAGAACTCGTCTGCCTTTTCTGCATTATTTTTGAGAATTCTAATGGACCAGTACCATTGTTAGGATTCCTTTTCTTTCCTAATTTAAAAAACTCTTTATTGTTCTTAATTCTGCTGGCCATAGAGATTGCATTATGTCCTTTTGCCTCCTTTATCAATTTTCTACAGTTTCTAGCTTCTTATTTATATTCAATGCTATCAATATCTTCTTTTTCTGTTTGTTACCTAGTGTGTCTATTTTTTTAAATAGCTTCTTCCACTTCCCCTCTAAGTCAGGTTGGTTTTTAACCAGTGTAGCCTTCTTTCTCAATTTGTGGTTTTGTGGTCTTCTGGGCATCTACTAAAGTGTCCTTAAACAGTTCCCAGTTATCATTCACACATACGGCCCTTCACCTACCATAAACCATCTCATAAGTCACTTTGCTCTAAAGCTGCCATGGACTGGTGGGTGGTTGTAATGCAGGACTTGCAGTCAAGATTCCAGGGTTCTGAACCTTAATGGATGAGTCCCTACCGTTCTCCGTGCCTCAGTTTCCCCACTTGTGAAATGTGAGAAGACAGTCCTCACCTTTGTTCATTTGCAGAAAAAGCAGGGCAGTCTAAGAGCAGAGTTGTTACTGATGTAATCCAGCTGTCACCTGTGGTGTAAACCCTCCTTCTGAAATGTGCTCAAACACATGTTCTTAGCTTCTGGGAGCAGCTGTCTAGAGCCGCACTGAGCCCGTGCACTCTGGAGCCAGAGAGACATGGGAACGATAAGTGAAATGTAGCAGAAGCACTTCATGGTAAAGTTAGTCTCACATACACACCCCAGCCTCTGGGAGGGATATAGCCACCTGGCTTTACGCACCACTGAAATGTAGCCCCCTCTGGATGTGTCTCACAGCACACAGCAACACTGCAAAACTTATTGGGGGCAGAAAGCATCTACGTGGCACTTCTAGAGTTCCCATCCATCCAAGTCCTTTGCTCCGCTCCCGCGTAGATTGCACGTGGTGGGATTCCTGAACACATCATGGCTGCAGGCGGTGTGGAGTGCTGGCCTCCCAACCCAATGGCCTCTCTTGACTCTCCCCAGTCACACCTAGACACCAATACGTGTCCTGTGCCACAGGACTCTGTTTGTTTTCCTGCAATAGACTAACACGGCTCCCCCTCTGGATCTTGACATTAACTTCCTGGCGCTGCCACCCACTTCCCTGCATGCGTGTGTAACTGAGGAGGGAATGTAGCAATTGTGGAATAATTATAGATCAGTTGGGATCCATTTTAGGCAGGTGGCAGTCTTGGAGCTGACTGACCCTGCTGAGTCCAGTCCCAGGCTGTCTGGTGACTCTGACCTCCAATGATTTCCTGTCTGCAGCTTGGCTGCTGGGGAACAAAGCTGGCATAAAGGTGACGTGCTCAGAGCTGAGTTTGTACCTGGCACAAATTAGCCTCCTCTTTTGAGGCCCATGGGCGCCATCTGGTTCCTCCTGGTTCAGCTCTAGGCATGCGAGCTACTGCTCTGCGTGTGCATCCCTGCCTCTTCCCCTTCCTGGCCCGGTGCAAAGACAAGAGCTCACCCCTCGTGCAGAACCGCTCACCTGTGCCAAGTGGGTACAGATTGTCTGCCCCAGGGAAATGTGCTGCCCCACAAACCTGCAGCAGCAAAACCCAGTCCCATAGTCGCATTGCAATGGTTTCCAGGGCTTGCCTGGCTCACAGCTGCATCTGCATCTGCACCTGCTGTGTCCAGGCCCATGTCGCTAATGCAGACAGGCCCTTCCTCAGAAGGTGGCTTTCTGCCCCCGCTCGGCACAGGCCAGTGGAGACTGAGACTCCGCATTCTCAGTGGGTTCCTCTGGGCTAGGCTTGCGGGGTGGGACGGAGGCAGGTGTGGGGAGGCCAGGGCCCCTAGCGCTGGATTTACACATAGGAGGGTTACGGAGCAAAACTTTCGTGCTGGTGGTTTGCTTATATCTCTCTAACCCCCAAATGGAGCTTTACAAAGGAACTGGGCGTCCGTAGGGTCTGATGTGAAATGACCTGGAACTGCGCCGGGAGAGCTAAATACAGAACAGTTTCTCGCTGTGCCAAAGGCATCTGCTGGCAGTTACGGCCCACGGGGCCTGAGTGCTCTCTTGCTGCTGCCAGCGCAGACCCAGGGTCCCTCCAGGAGGCTGGGGTATTAGATCAGGGGCCAAATCCAGCCTTGCACCTCTGGCGACTCTTTCCAAGGGCATCCCAGGTGGTCTTCCACCTGCTGGAAACAACTGAACCAAACTGGTTTTTGTTTGTGGTTTTTCGGAGAGGTGGGGGAGGCGTCAAGGAAATGCAAAATGCCCCGTGGTCCCGGATCTGCTCGGGGATCACAAAGGCAGGAAATTCCAAGAAGAACAACGCTCGGCCGTTGGGTTCAGGGCTTTGCAGGAGGGGGCATCACTTCTACTTGCACCAGTTGGGTTGAGGCTGACGCTTCTCTGGTGCTGGCGTCTGCAAGTGAGGTGCCTAAGGGGCCGTGCCCTCCGCCGCGCCAATTGGGAACAAAGGGTTGATGGCCAATGCTGACTTCACGGACGGGGCAGGGGGTTAGGGCTGGTGTGAAAGGCAGCTGGGGTGTGATCCCTGCCTCATACGGGCACTTGTCAGCAGCTGGTCTCTCTGCTGGGCAGCTCAGAGCCGTTGGCCCCACTCACACTGTAGGCACCTGACTGTCTGGTCCTGGCAGGAGTCTGCTTCGCAGCTGGGAACAAACTGCTGGGCCCCCACCTCTCCCAGCCCAGGCTCGGTCCCTAATTCAGCATTTCAGGCCTCAGCATGGCTCGTCAGGCTCAGCGCCTGGCCCATGGGGGTCGGCACAGTCAGCCTGGATGGCGTTAGTGAAATCCATGGAGATGTGGCCGTTGCCAAAGAGGGAAAACCAGCGAAGAGCCTCTGTCTCCACTGAGTCTTTGAACATGCTGTGGGGAAGTCTGCTGGCGATTTCCTCTGCTCCCAGGAGAAGCAAACAGGCCCTAAGCAGGCAGTTTTAGCGTCTTGATGTGATTTAGGAAAGAAGAGCAAAGGGCTGGGGGATGGCTTTAACTCCTGACCTGGATGGGAAGGAGCAGGACAGAAAACACTCTCCTGCCTCCTTAGCTGCATGTTTGTAGAACATTTGGATGCTGTAATTTGCGGTTGGGCTTATTATAAAAATAGAAGAGCTGACCTGGAACTAGGATGGGTTGGAGCAGAGCGCCGGGCTAAGCTTGTAGCCCTGCCCAGAGGCTGGCTTGGGTGTAACGTGTCCCCCTTGTGTGTGGCGGGGAGGCTGGGCAGGTGAGTGTGTAAGGGTGACAGCATTTCCTATTCAAGGCGACTGACGAAGTGGGATTTTCTCCCAGGAAAGCTCATGCGATAAATAAATGTTAGGCTGTAAAAGTGCCACAGGACTCTGTTTGTTTTTCTGCAGTAAACTAACACAGCTACCCCTTTGGAGCAGCATTTCCAGGGTGCTCCAGAGACAAAGAGCAGAGCTTGGGAAGGAAGGAAGGATTCAGTCCCTGTCTGCACTGTTACAGTTTGCATTAGTGCAAACAAGCCCGTGGGTAGAGCACAAGAGTGTGTCAGGACTCCCTGGTTCCATCCCGAGCTCTGGAGCAGACTCCGGGGCCAGGGGCCAGTCGCCTGACTGCACTGTGCCTCTTGCCCCACTCGTTAAGTGAGGTGGGCGGCGTCCTGCAGGCGCTGTGAAGCTTGGCTGGGGTGGTGAGATTCCTTGGTGGAAGGGGTTGCTGTAGAACATGGTCATGCCTAGCTGATGCTCCTGCTTCTGGGGCCACATAAATCTGATGTCGATGGGAGGGGGGTCTGTAAAACAATACAGGCTGCTCTTGTTGGCCCTGTTTAGCTCATCCCAGCAGCATCACTGGACAGCAGCACATCCCTACAAGACAGAAGGGCTAGCTTTTCTATGCAAAGTGCAACTAACCTGTGGAACTCCCCGCTGAAGGATGTCATTGTGGCAAACGTTCTTTGATCTGTTTGGAGCTTACTAGACGAAGTCTCCTCAGAAACATCTGCAGCTGGTCAGGCAGCTGACATGCTAATGCTGGGTCCCTTTGAAGTACCCAAGTCTGTTAACAACTTCGTCTGTTGTGTGCCTGTGAGCAGGCAGCAGCTACCATTGTTCTGTTTGGTGTGACTGTGCCCCCTTGTGCTGAGGTCTCACTCTGTGAACCGAGAGATGCAGAATGGCCTTGGGTGTGCGGCCCCACGTGGTTGGTGGTGGCGGTAGGAGACACAGTGTAGGGAAATGGAGATCCTGCCCCTTTACAACCATTCAGGAGCTCATGGTGCTTTTTTTCGGAGTAGGGGTGTTAATTGCATGGTCCCAGCAAAGCCCCAGCTCTGTGAATTATGGCCAACTCCCCAAAGTCCCCTTGTTGTTTCAGTTGGGAACGCTGCTCACTTCCTGTCCAAATGGACAAACACCCACACAGGAGCTCCATAATCTGGTGGGGAAAAAGGTGTAAGAAGCTGGACGGATGAGGCTGGAAATAAACCTGTTCTGGTTTAACAAGGATGGGTAGAGACCACTGGGGCAATGGATGGCTCTCACAGAAAAACTGGTTCTTTCTGAAAGAGACACCGTAGCACAGCAGAAGTTCCGGCCACATGCAAGAATTCCTGGGCGAGGTCTAATTATATGATCCTGAGTCTACGAATACCGGCTGGGTAGCTTTGTTGTGTTGTGTTAACAGGACTAGTGTGTGCCACTCCAGAGGTGGCTGCATGGCAGTGCTGTGTAGCCGCAGGGGCTTTCCTGGGGCCAGGTTCTGAGTAAATCCAGAGCCACTTCGTGCTGAGTGAGATGAGGCTGAGCCCTGCTGTGGGAGCTGTGAAGAGCGAGCAGGAGGGGCCTGGCTCCTCTGGCCTGGGTCTGGAAGGGGAAAGGGGCTGTATCGCATTAGCCATTGGTGTTCTGCCCTCACTGTTCCCCTGTGGCCTGGCCCTAACGCTGCCAAGGATGGTCTTTGTTCTGTAGGTAGATCTGCCTGGCTCAGCCCCATGGACAGCAGAGCACCCCCCTTCTGTCACCCCCAGAATGCTGTTTGTTACCGACACGTACCACTGGTCCTCTGCAAACCCTCGCTAAGCGCTCAGCCTTGGCAACCAGCTGCCAGGCCCAGACCTGAGGGGTGGGGAGGGCCAAGGAGCTGGGAAATGGTGGCTGGGTGTAATTACCCCCGGGGGGAGTAGCCTGGGTGGTGAGACAAGATGCATTCTCCCTCCTGTAGCCATTTCCCTGCTGAGGGGTGGGGAAGGCCAGATTGCATCTTGCCAAGGGGTCTCCATTGCCACCCCCTGACTCCAGGAGCTGGCGCTTTCAGGACCCCCCAACCCTGACACCGCTGCTCAGCCGCTGTCTGGCAGGTCCCCAAAGTCCAGCTGCTCTCGGAGCGAGGGGCTTCGGGCATGGCTGCCTCTCTCCCAGGACGCTCTGGAAACAGCCAGTTCCTGCTGCTGAGCCAGAGTTTGGGGAGATGCTCTAGCCAGAACAATATCCCATTTCATCTGGCCTCGCCTCCCCCAGCTCCTCCTCTGGGGCTGCGGGGGACGGGGAGCTGTGCCCTCTGTGTTGAGCTGGCAGTAGCAGGGGGGACTGATGAGTCAGTGGGGCTCTTCCTACCCTGGGCTAAAAATAAACCCAGCCCTTTCCCCCAGCCCTACCCTGAGCCAGGCCAGGGGAAAGTCAGCTGATGTGTTCAGTTTCCTTTTCACCTCTCAGCCCTGCAGTGTATTTTTGCTACAATGCGGTTTCTGTCTCTGTGAGGCTCTCTGGCTCTGGCTCTTTTAAGAACTAGCCAAGATGGGCTTGATTGTCTTTCGGTTTGGTTTGATTTTTGCTTTCCCTCTGCCCCTTGCTGCCTCCTGCACTGGGGACTTGCCAGCCGTGAGTGCGCATGTGGAAACCCCCCCGCCCCCCGGCTCAACCACTGCCTGTTGTTCCAAAGCACAGATGCCCTGGAGGAGGCCTGCGCTAGCTACTCTCTTTCCTTTCCTGTTTCTCTGTCAGTGGGGCGCTTGAGGTGTGATTTTGCTGCTGTTGAAATCTATGCTAAACTCTGCTGGCCTGGGTCTGAGCCCAAACACAAATGTGGGAGCGGAAGGGTACCAGTGGCTAAGGCAGAGGATCGGGAATCGAGAGCTCTGGGTGTAATTCCCACTCTGCCACAGACTCCCTGTGTGATCTTGGGCCTGTCACCCAGTCTGCCCCGTGCCTCGGTTCCCTTCTCACCTGGGAGTTGTGAGGATGCATGACTGCTAAGTATTAGCCACAGCTGCTTGGACACAGGAAACCGATCACATGCGTGGGCAGGGACAGACTGGAGCCGTGAGTCTGGCCTGGTCCAAGCTCCTGTCCATGACGTGGCCAGCACCATGGGGAAACCCCTCGATGGAGAGTTTGGTGGGCAACCAGCTCTTCCCAGCTTGGGAAGCTTGTGTATGAAGCCGGAGGGCTTTAATCCTGGCCTGAGGAGCTGTGATCGCCTGGCTCATCCTTGAGCGCAAGCAAGGGGAAATGGAATTATGAAGAGGACTTGCCACCGGGATCCCGAAATGGCCCTGCGTGTGCGTGGGAAGTCCTGAAAGGAATGGCGTGACACTTTCCTGGCAGCTGATGCCAAAAGCAGAGGTGGGGACTGGCTGACAAACAATTCCTGTCAACCCATTGCCTGGACAATGGATGGAGTGAGAGAAACTGAGCGAGTCAGCGGGGGAAATCGAGTCACGCCTGTTGCTCAAAGGAGTGAGCAGACACATTCTTAGGGAGTGTCACAGACAGGCTACGGGGGCTGGCCTGTTCTGTTCCCTTCTCGCCCCTGCCCGTCACTGTGGCATCTGGGTTGGTGGGCATTTCGGAGCGTGTCTAGAGTGATGCCCTGATCCCAACCACCCGGGAAGCAGATGCTCGATGACCTAATTGACTTCCACGGACTTGTCCTCAGTCACGCTGCCGTGATTGGTGTCGGCTGGGGAGGCGGCAGTTAGGCGTGATCCTGGAAGAGATGGCACCCAGTCGCATGAGTTGGGGGCGGTTCCTCCAGGGTATGGTGGAGGAAAGAAAAGGAGAAGCCAGCCCCTGAGCTCTGAGTAGTGGAGGGAGCTTCGTGCGCTCAGCCCTGGGCAGAGGGGATGCCATTGGGCAGGGCCAGCCTTGCAGGAGGAATGCCGGCAGCTGGTTCCTAGGATCTCACCCCACAGAGAAGCTGGCCCCCCCTTGTGGCACTGCTTCCTGCAGACTTGGGGCAAGGAGGAGCAGAACTGGGACCCTCTTTGGGAACCCCACAGACTGCTTGCGAGACAGCTGCCTGTCCAGCAGGTACCAGGGCCTGGGCATGTGACCATCACCACCCAGTCCTTGGCACAGGGCTGGGCATGGCATGGCGTGTGCGAAGACACGGGTGTCCAGGCAAAAGGGAAGTAGAAGGGAAGACACCTGAGTGCTCCTAGCACCATTCAGGGGCCCCAGGGCCACCCACGAACCCCCAGTGGAACACTGGCCCCATGCACGTGGTGTGCGGTGCTGCCGGGCGTTCCAGGACCTCAGGTTGACACTGACACACGGCTTCCGGTGGCACCGTGGCACTCCCTGGCAGCAGCCGTGGCATTGCGTCCTCCTGGCCATCCTGATCTGGGCGCTGGGTCTCCATGCCACGGGAGCTGGAGATGAAGGGGAACCAGGCCAGTGGGTGTTTGTGGTCCAAGAGGGTGTGTTGGGTGCACGCTGGGTGCTGAGTCCTGCAATGAGGGCCTTTGCCTTCCCAGCCTGCTGTGCTGGGGGGTGAGCAGGCAGAGAGCAGCCAGGTGCCCCTCGCCAGCGCCCCTCCTGGCTGTCACCTGCAGCCTGGTCTGCTCAGGAAATGGGTGACAGCGGCTCTCTGGGAGCCAGGGCTGCGGTTAGCGTGCTGAGGAAGCTGGCGTAGACCGGATGCGATAAGTCTGTGATACGGCCAGATTTCGTGCTCCGGCAGCCGCAGGAAGGATGCCTGATGCGCCTGGGGTGTGAGACGCGCCAGCTCAGCCCCGGCTGCTGCCAGTGGAAGCCACTTCAGCGCACAGACAGCTGGCACGAGGGCTGTGCACCGCAGTGGGTCGCACGGGGGCTGGCACACTTGTGACAGGGCAAGTGCAATCATTCCTGGTTGTGGTGGCTGCCTGGGGCTGAGCACCCTGGCAGGAGATGCAGGACCCTCACAGCCATGTCCGTGACAAGCGTGTGAACTGCTGGGCCCTGCTCCCACTGAAACCTGCATCAGTGACGTACAGCCCTGGCGCCAGCCTGCCACGGGGTGAATGCTGCCAGTCAGCACAGCCGCTCTGAGCCCAGTGGCCACAAGCCAAAGGGCTCACATCTGGTGGGCAGTTGGGCGTGGCCCGGGAATGCCGTGGGGCTTGTGGCCTCCCCAGAGCCATGGTTGGGAGACCAGAGCCCGGTGCTCCGCCCCCATCACAAAAGGACCATTGTGAGTGTCGGAGGAGGCAGAGCTGGCGCCTGGACCTGGCAGGTAGCCTGCCCCCGTACCCCGATAGTGCCGGGGGAGCGCTGAGTCCCTGTGGATGGCACAAGGGGGCTCGTTCTCCCCTGTGCTGAGGAGCTGTGTGCGCTCAAGCCATTAGGGGATGAAGTCACGTCAGATTTTATTGCTGCCGTGGCATCCAAGCTCTCCCCTCCCCACAGCCGTAAGTGGGTTAAAACGGTCGCCCACCTGGCCCTGACTTGCTCCCCCGCTGCTCCTTGACCCCGAAACGCCATGGTGAGCCCAGGCTGCTTGGCTGGGGAAGGGAACCCAGCTCCCCGGATCCCGAGAGAGCAGGCCACGCCGTGGTGCAGCTGGGTTCGGTGGGCAGGGACCTTGCCTGGGACACGGAGGGCTGGGCTGTAGCCCCGTTGTATGACTGGACGCCAGCGGTGCAGGGCCAGTCCCTTTGCTGGGTGAAGCTCCGCACATGGCTCGGTGGGGCCACGTTGATTGCACCCTGCGAGGATGCTGGCCCCAGGGTCTGACGGACCATCAGTGGCAGGATGCCCCCACCCTGAGCCTCCTGCGGGGCCCCCATCTCCGGGGTGGGGCGTGGTGCTGAACCCCAGGAACGACCCCACCTCACTGAAGCACCTTCCTGGACCCAGCACTGGCCCAGCCCGTTGTGAGACGAGCCTGGAGCGGCGCTCGGGGCGGAGGGTTACCTGGGGCATTGCCGGCGTCTGCGCAGAGCACCCCCAGTTGTGGCAGGGCCAGCGACCAGGCCCCCTTGCCCTGAGCACCAGGGCCGGCACGCACGGCTTGTGTGTTTCAGGCTGTCGGGGAGGGAGCATGGCCGACAGCCCCCAACCTCACCTGTCGCCCTCTGCCCACAGAGCTCCATGAACCTGCCTCCGGACAAAGCCCGGCTGCTGCGTCAGTACGACAACGAAAAGAAATGGGACCTGATCTGCGACCAGGTACCCGGGCGGGGTCAGCCGAAGTGACGTCCCGGCCGGTGCTGGGAGCCGAGGGGCAGCTGAGCTGGGGCATCTGGCTGCTTCCCCAGCACCATCCCACAATGCTCTGCCCCTGGCTGGGGCGCTCTGGGGGATCCAGGCACACACTGGTACCCTGCCCCTGTGGGCAGGATGGGACCGTGAGAGGTCCGCGCAAACCGCCAAGCCAGGAGGTGCTGTGCCAGGCTCACTGCTGTGTGGCCTGCAGAACTGAGTGGGGCCAAGAGCTGGGGCGGGGAGGCCACCCCAGAGCAATCGAGAGCGTCTCCTCCATGTCAGCAGGATGCTCTGGTGACGGGGCCCGGGGCCAACCCACAGGGCTGTCGGAGCAGCGTGGCTCCGGCCAGGGAGGGAGGCATGTCTGGGCGGAGGGGAGGCGGCTGGGACAGGCTCCCTGGCCTGGGGAAGGAGTGGGGAGAGGGCTGCGGCTGGGTCTGCACGGGTGCAGGAGCTGCTCTGTGCCCGGTGCTGCCCACAGAAGCTGTCTGGGTTCCAGGTTAATGGGAGCAGCGAGGTCAGAGCCCCGCATGTGCCCCGCGGGGTTTGCTCCATCCCAGCCAGTGACGCCCACTCCGCCCCCTTGGTGATCCAGGCCAGGAGTCGCTCTCTGTTCCAGTGCTCACAGTCACGCTCTTCTCTCCCTCCAGGAGCGATTCCAGGTGAAGAACCCTCCCCACGCCTACATCCAGAAGCTGCAGACCTTCCTGGACCCTGGTGTGACTCGCAAGGTGGGGGAACCACACCGTGGCCGTAAGCTGGGGGGTCTGCGCCGGTCAGAGCTGTGCCCACAGCGACCCTGGCATTACAATCCAAACCCGGGTGCTGCGGGGGCCAGAGACGCCCGCTCTGGCGGTGCTTTCCCCGATTCCGGCTCTGCGGCTGTGTGGGCGTTTCTCAGCGCTGAGGGTTCCCAGCGATGTGGGTGAGGGAGTTTGTCAAGGCCCGCGAGCATCACCGACTTCGGGCTCTGGACTCAGCTCCATGTGCTGAGCACCCCTTCCACTGCCTGGCGAGCACTGCGCAAACCCCACCCCAGGCAGCGCCTCTGAATAACCCCACCTATCGGGTGATAAAACGGGAAACAGGGATGTTCTGGGAGTTGTGAATTAGATCCTAGCGCGCCAAGGTGGCACGAGCTAGAATTTCAGGGGAGCTTAGCTTCCATGGAGAATGTGGCTCACTCTCCTTTATTTCTCAGAGCCCCAGCTCCTGGAGTCCTGTGATGATGGGGGGATCTCAGCTTTCTTATGTTTCTAGCTCTGGGCTGGGAGAGAGAAGCTCAAACACACAAGTCAACATGACCTAAAGCCTCTGAACCCAAAAGGCAAAACCCTGGGGCTTGTTTATTAAAAAATCTGGCAATTATTGGGGCTGGCCTGTGATCCCAGAACACTTGGCTGTGCTGCATTTAGGCATCAAAATAAGGGATCACGTTTTCAAATCTTGGGCACTGAGGGCTTTGGAAAAGGTGTCCGTACAGGCCGCATGGGGGCTGCTGATCACTGAGGAACTTGGGCGCAGGAGGTTGTGGATGTGGGTAGCCAACCCCGCCCATGGGTGGTAAATCCTTGAAGATGTGGCCTGGAGACCTCTGGAGAATCTGGCCCCATGTGAATAACTGGGAGCCTCCTGGTAAAACAGAAATGTCTGATCTCTAGCTATTTGTCCTAGGCTGGCCCAGGTCCCTGTTGTGCTAGGTGCTGTACAAACAGACCAGAGAGGGTCTCAGCTCCAAAGAGCTCAGGATGGTTGCTCGGTTGCTGATCTGTCTGGTCTGGGAGGTGAGGCGGCGTCTGTGAGGAGTGGAGGGAGACCCTGGGAGCTGGGCTTGGGTCCCAGAGTTGGTCGCTGTTTCTGACCAGGGACTCTGTTGGCAGAAATTCAGACGGAGGGTCCAGGAATCAACCAAAGTGCTGCGGGAGCTGGAGATCTCCTTGAGGACCAACCACATCGGGTAGGTGCCACTCTCCGGAGGGTCCTGTCTGGAGTGGGACGCTCGGCAGCTCTTAGTGCCCTGTTTAAAGTCCGCCGTGCTCAGCATTTAGGCTGTGGATGGCTGGGTCTCTCTTCCTCACAGTTCAGTCATCACACCCACTGTCCCAGGAGCCTTTTCTCCACAGCACCCCCCATTGGGAATCCTCTGCTTTCAGCTGGACTGGCAGAGCACTCCCCAGTGGGGCATACCATGGGGCAGGAACCTATCCCTAACCATCACCCAAACCCTAACCTTGCGAGCCAGGCAGACGCAGCAACCTGAGCCAGGCCTTCTGGCTCCCAGCCCTGTGCTCTGCCCACCGCACCCCACCACCATCTGCGTGCACGCTCCAGCCAGTGTGTGCCACGAATGGCCGCGCCCCTCCAAGGACACCAGCCTTCAGCGACGGGACACTGGTGGCTGAGTGGCTCGAAGCAGAGCTGTGTGGTGTTAGCAAGAGTCGGTGTCTGGCCCAGGATTCGCAGGCTGGGCCCTGTCCACGCGCGGCGCAAGGCGCTGCAGATCCACTCTTGGCTTGGAGCAACACTTGTGCTTCCAGCCATTGGCTGCAGCAGCCAAGAAGTCTTAGCTCAGCTGGGGCCATGGGGGAGACGAAGGGGCTGTTATTTCTCGTTTATATTATGGCCTGCTCAGGGGTCGGTGCCAGGCGCTGTGCAAGTCTCTGCTTCCAAGAGCTTGCAATGTCGGGAGGCAGGATGGATGCGGAAACTGAGGCCCAGAGAGGGTAACTGACCCAGTCAAGGTCACATCCCAGGTCCGTGGCAGAGCTGGGATTAAAGCCCACGGCTTCCGGCTCTGTGTCCTCGTCCCTGGCCACGAGCCCATCCCTGGCTCTCTGAAGCTCAGCATGGACAACATGCTGGTGCACGTGCTGTGGGAAACGATCCTGCTCTGTGGGTGCAGTGACCTCACAGGCCCATTGGGCCCTCGAACCTGGCTCCCCTTTAGCCTGGGGGGGCTGGGGTGGACGTTTTCCCCTAGCTCCCGTCTTTCCGTGCTTCCACTGCTTTGACCTGCAGAGAGTTCCCCGCCCGAGTCCCCACCTGTCCGGGTGGCAGCTGGAGGGAAGCACCCGCCGTGACAGGAACGGGGATTGTTCCTGATCTTGGCCCGTGCCCCGGGCCAGACGCGCCTTCCAGCGGATGTTTCAGCCAGAGCTAACATCCTGCCCTGGGGGAGGGAGGCAGCAGCTCCCTGACCATGGGGAGGAGGGCCCAGCGCCCTCTGAACACCCTGTCACAGGCCCAGCTGAGCGCCCCAGGCTGCTGTGCAGGACCTGATTGCTGGCCCCCGAGCGTTAAACCTCCAGAGTCGAAACAGAGCCCAGGCAGTGCCCTGGTGTGGGGCCCCCAGACATGTTCCTGGGGTGCAGATCTCTGTCGAGTGCCCCCTCTGGAGCACTTAAGGCCAGGTCTACACTAGAAAAGTTGTCGACTTTGATAAGTCGACTAAACAGAGCCGTTCAGGTGCGTCTACACTGGCAAGTTAGGTCGACCTAAACAAAGCTGCGTCCACACTGGGCTTTCCTTAAGTCAGCTTAATAACACCTCCTCTGAGGTCGACCTAGAGCCAGTGTGGACGGGGAATAGCGCTAAGTCGACTTCATCAAGACTTGAGAGTCGACTTAACCAGCACCTTGTTCTGCTCCTCCATTTTCCGCTCTCTGCTGAAGGGTTCGAGAAACGGAAAGCCACCGCTGTGGCTGAGTGCTCCCCGCTATCCCTGGGCTGGCAGGGGTATGACCCGTCCGGGGACCCTGCTGACCCACGCCCAGAGCGTGCCCCGGTGTGACAATATTCAAAGTAACAACTTCCCAGTGGCAACCGGAGTCCAGATGCCGTACAAACCGTCTCCCCCCGCATCGAGCGTCCTCCTGGCTGGGACCCTCCAGGGCCATGCATTGCCCCAGGGGAACGTGGGCCAGGGGCTTGTGCCCCACTTTGCCTGCTGTGCTCGGGGTGAATAGCGCTGCCAGCCTCCGGGGGGGGCCAGCTCTGCCAAGGCAGCTGCTGGCATCAGGGGCGGGAGAGCCCCAGAGATGGAGCTCGCTGTGGGGAGGGGACGGCAGCCTGGAAGCCATGTTGAGGATGGGGCAGCCCATGGAAGAGGAGGGACTTCGCTCTGTGTCTCCTGTAGGGCCATGCGCCCGCGTCCCCACCAGCACAGACCCTCCTCTCCACAGCAGCGTTTCTTGCAC
The DNA here is from genome assembly GCA_007922175.1 of Pelusios castaneus. NCBI lineage: Eukaryota > Metazoa > Chordata > Testudines > Pelomedusidae > Pelusios > Pelusios castaneus. Next base: position 5,504,394 of record ML685866.1, read on the forward strand.
CTGCCTCTGAAGCAGTTGGTGCTGGCCACTGCCAGAGCCAAGAGCCAGGCTAGATGGGCCCCTGCTCTGAGCCAGTCTGTCAGTTCCTGCCTCACCCGCGTAGCAGGGGGCTGGTTCACCAGAGGGGTACCCAGGTCACCACAGGCTGCCGTGAAGGGGGCAGGGCAGGGCCCGGTGGGGCAGGGACTGGGACAGTCATGGCCTTGTTGAGCCCTGGAGCAGTGGGAAAGTTGGATGCATATGGGTGATCCAGCCATTCCCCGCATGCGCACGCTCACACGCATGTGCACACAGTCTCGCACGCAGACCTGTGTGCACATACTCACTAATTCACACTCAGTGACCCCATTGGGCTCCCCACCCCGGCCTGCAGCAGTGGCTGGGTTTGTCTTCGCCAGCCCAGGTGCCCTTTAACCCCCCCCACCCAGGCTGTGAGCCCTAAAATAGCCAAGCCTGGGCTCAGACAGGAAACGAGCCGGAGGCGAGGCGCTGGAACGCAGACAGGCAGGAAATGGGCGGGTTCGCCCGCGCCCTCCCCCCCAGAGGGGAAGTGGCTCCAAGACAGCTCCAGTGCCAGACTGACGCACAGGCCTGTGCATGCCCCCCCCCCGAAAATAATGCATGCGCCCCAAACCACCACACAGTGTGCACGCCGCCCCCCCCCCAAACATGTGCATGTGCCCTGAGCAAATAACACGTGGGGATGCACTAGACTAACACGCATGCACAGGTCCCCCTCTGAATATCACCTATGTGCATGCTTAGTCCTGACTGACTAGCTTCCACACCCACTCATGCCCCAGCAGGTAACGCACACTCAAATCCTTGCACGTGGGTGCATGCTGCAGCCGACACAGCTGGGCTGTGTGGGGTTCCCAACAGGCATCTTCTGCCCCAGGAATCTGGGGCTGGCAGCAGAGAAATGGGCCTGGGAGCATTTCTGGGGGCATCTGGGCGGGGAAGCGATGCTGAACCGAGCTAACGGTCTGGCCTGGCCTGACAGATAAGTCAGGCGGCTTTGGGCGTGTGGGAAGCTGCAATCTACAGGCAGCAGCAGGTGCCTGGGACTGGGTGGGCCAAGGCTGGCTGAACCCTGAATGCCTTGGTGCTGCCTCGTGCCACGATCAGGAGTGGAAACCTGCCGGGCTGGGTTTGCCCCTGGGTGTGTCTGAAAAGCCCACCATGGTTAACGCTAGCTGGCAGGGCCCTGCCTGCCTGGGGCCAGCCTGAGTGACTCCGCCGCTGGGGACCATTGTGACTTGCGGTCCTTGGAGATGGGAAAGGGGGTGCGGGAACCTGAGCCCGGCTCTCCGGGACCTGCAGGGGGGGCACAATCCTAGTGACATCAATGGCACTTGCCCCAGTGGTGCCTGTTGGCCCTCTTTTGGTGCTGATTGCCCCCTGGCTCAGGGCCGGGGGCTGGCTGTGATGACACCGTGCCGGGAGGTGTCCATGGTCCCCAACGCTCCCTTGTCCACCCCAGGATTCCTCCCAGCCGTGGTGTCCTGGCCGGGCACTGTGTTGCTGGCTTCTTGCTGGTGTGGGGCACGCTGGACTCGGCAGGCCCACGTGAGCTCTTGGCAATGCACCAGCTCTGATGGGGGGCCTGTCGCCCCCTCTCCCCCATTGTGACTCACTCGCGGCTCTTCACAGGTGGGTGCGCGAGTTTCTCAATGACGAGAACAAAGGCCTGGATGTTCTGGTGGAATACCTGTCCTTCGCGCAGTGTGCCGTGATGTAAGTCCCGTGTGCGTGGCGCTTTCCCAGGGGCTCTGGGGCAGCTGTGAGTCCTCATCCCCCAGGTGGAGCTGGTGAGGCACCAGCATGCAGTCTGTGACACCGGGGCATCTCAGCTCTGCTACCCCCCCCCACCATGTCTCAGTGGGCCTCGTGGACAGGGCAGGGTGGGCCCAAGGAAAGGCCTGGCGCCACGGGGCTCCATTCGCCCTCATCCTGCACCTGGGTGTATGAGGATTCCCAGCCTGGATCCAAGCCACGGTCCAGCCACCCCAGAGAAGGACCACAGCCCACAGCTGGCAGGTGCAGGCTAATCTGTCCCCAAAGGTGGCAGCCCAACCCCTAAGCACGGGAGGCCGGCGGGTCCCCAAACCAGGCGGTTTCACAGCCATGCCCTGGTTTGCTAGATAAACGCCACTAATACCAGCCCATTCTCGCCGCTCAAACCCTCCTTGACTCAGAATACCTGCCTGCCGCCAACGACTTCCTGTGGCAGTGAGTTCCGCAGCTCCGCGCCCAGCACCCCCACTGTTGCTAACACAGGGGTGGGGCGACTCCCTTGTTCCCAGTGGGGGCTGCAGGAGATTCTGACCACCAGAGTTCGTACACTGGGTTGAAACTGCTGGACTCTGCAGCCCATGGCTGCATGTGGCGAGTAACTGGTGAGGAGCAGGGTTCCTGCCCCTTCACGTCCCTGCTCATGGCTGTTTCGTGCCCTGGCCATGCGATCCCCCATCAATGTAACATGCAAACCCCATTGGTGCAAGTCACTTTCCCACTGCGCCGTGGCTGAGCCATTGAGTTCCTCATCGGAGACGCGCAGGTTTGGTGGGTCCAGCTTGTCCACGCCAGTCTCTCCACACTGGGAGCACAGGGCTCTGCGAACTGCTATGTCTGCCATGCTGCTACTGCGTCAGAGCAAGCCAGCCGCCCTCGCTAGCGCCTGCAAGCCCCGCTCCTGCCCCCAGCTTTGGGCGTCCCTGTGCCGCTTTGCGACGAAGCCTCTGTGCCTGTTTGTGTGTCCCCATCTCCCGGCCAGGTTTGATTTTGAGGGGCTGGACAGTGGCGAGGACGGCGCGCTAGAAAAGCTGAAAGCCTGGAGCAGATCTATCGAGGATCTGCAGCACCCCGCAGGCCTGTCTGCCCCCTTCACCAACAGCCTCGCCCGCTCTGCCCGCCAGTCTGCCCTACGGTATGTACCCACCCTGCCCTGCGGTACATGTTCTCCCCACTCTTCCTCCGCCTGCTCTGCTCTACGCCGCGTACTGCCTCCACCCCCGGGATATGGGCCCCCTTCTTGCTTCCTCGGTCTGCCCCAGCTCTCCCTGGGCAGCCATGCCCCCCTCTCCTGCCAGGCCTGTGTCCTGCCCCTGCTGCGTGGCCAGTAATGCGCCTTCCTCTCTCTGCTTCCAGGGCCCGGCTCCCTCTCGCTCTGCCTGCCCGTCTCTCTGGCCTGTGCTCTCTCTCTCTCCTGCCCTACCTCTCGCTGGGTAAGTACCCGCAGGCCAGCTGGACACCAGCCCTGGTGGGGTCCCGGCCCAGCGGTGCCTCCACGTTCTGCGCCTTTCCGCCCTGCTCTGCCGCGTATGTGGGGTCGTGTGTGTGCATCTGGGGGTTTGAGCATGTATGTGTCTTTCTTCTCCCCTTGCCTGCTTCCAGCTGCTGCTCCCTTCCCACTGTCTCCGTCCACACCAGCTCCTGCCACAACTCTGCATCCTGCCCACTCTGCACCCTCCGTCAGACCCCCCCGCCCGCCTGAATGACTCTTCCTCACTGCCAGCACCCAACGGCCTCCCCTCCCCACTGGCACCACCAGCTCACATCTCTCTCTGCTCTGCCTCCTGTGCTACAGCCCCCGAGTGCGTCCTGCCCCTCCCCATCCCTCTCCTGCTGCGTGCATTGCCCTGCCTGCTCCGTGTGGTGCCCTGCATTGACGTCTCCACTGGGGCGGCGGGTGCTTTCCATGTGCCTGCTCCCTGGCGGCGCCCCATTCTCTCGCAGGGGCCTGGCAGGAGGGGACGCGTTTTGTGGGGTTGAAGGTGCAGAGTGGGGAGGGCAGGCGGGTGAGATAGGGCACTCGCTGGGACGCTATTCCGGGCACAGCCACTGACCCGCTGCATGACCTGGGCGGGTTCCCACCCGCGCCCATGGCTCCATGGCTCGGTTTCCCTGCCCACCCTCTGTTGAGACAGTGAGCTCCGGGGAACAGGGCCAGGCATGGGGCCAGGGCCCAGCAGGAGGTTGCAGGTGAGGTGGGGAACATGTCCCCAAGGATCCCTGGGCCTCACGGGGAAACCCAGCAGAGCCATGGCACAGGCACAGATGGGGCAGCATGGCAGATGGCTGTGGCTGTGAGCTGGGGAGGGGGCTGGAGGACAGAGACCCCTGCCCCAGCATCGCCTGCGGGGTTCTGGCCCACCCTGCTGGGGTTAGAACCAGCTGGCTGATGTGGTGCCGTTTGGATCCCGGCGCTATAGGACGTTGTGATGCTCCCCTGCCCACCTAGCTCCCAGCTCCCAGGCTGGCCAGGCTGTGAAACACCCATTGGTGTCCACAGCAGGACGTCCGGCTGGAGAAGGCTCTGGGCCCGTTACCCCCCCTCCCCTGCCCCAGGGCCTCCCTCCCACGCAGTCCCACGAGCTGGACCTCTGGCACTAGAGCCGACCGCAGTAAGAGGGGCAGGGTCTGGCAGGCCAGTGCTTTGCGCAGCAGCTCTGGGGTGCTCGGGGAGGCAGGGCTGGGCTCAGATGCCCAGCGGGTTTCGCCCCTGGATGGGTGGCTGGCCGTGAGTGCCTGGCAGGCCTTGGCTTGGGGCCGCGCAGTGAGGGGGGCTAAGTGCACTGTGCCGTGTCTTTCCTAGCTGCAGCACGCTGCCCAGCAGGAAGGTGCTGAAGAACTCGCGGCTGGTGAGCCAGAAGGACGACGTGCATGTCTGCATCATGTGCCTGCGCGCCATCATGAACTACCAGGTATTGCAGCGCTGAGTGCGGCCCTCGGCTGTGCAGGGACCTGGAACGTCTGCAGCAGCAACTACCGCCTCAGCCGTCCTAGCTGTAGCAAGCCCCAGTGCCTGCCTGTGGGGCACCAGGGTCACCGCCCTCATGGGCTGTTTCCTCCTGACCCCTGAGAGTTCTGTTGCCCTGAAGCAGGAGGATGCATCTCTCCTGGACCCAGCCACTTCCCTGCGCGACCCACTCACCACCTCACGTAGCAGCTGGGGCATAATTTGGGATGGGGCAGTGCCTGCGTTTGAGTTTCACCTGGTGCAAAAAAATGTGAATTGGGGAATTCTGCAGGAGTGAGGAAAAGAATCAGTGTCTCTCTAAAGAACCAGGCGGTGCCTGCGTGGCTGGACTGAGCCCACGGGCCGGGCCTGATGAGCCCAGCACATCCTCGCATTGGCTTGGCCCGAATGGCCCAGCTGCTGGGAAGGGAGGGGACATGGCTGGGTGCCCCATGGCCTCCTCCTGCAGCTCATACCCTGCTCTCTTCCTTCTCCTTCCCCAGTATGGATTCAACCTGGTGATGTCCCATCCCCATGCCGTTAACGAAATAGCGCTCAGCCTGAATAACAAGAATCCCCGGTAAGGAGCTGACGCTGATCCCTCCCCGGCAGCCGGGACACAGCTGCATCCCATCTTGTGTCACCCTGGGCAGGATGTAGCCCCACGCCGGGTCTCAGTTGGGGTTACGAGCCCATCCTGGGTCTGCCTCCAGGGCTGTCTCTGACCCCGATGTCTGGAGCTATCCAAGAGGGTCCAGAGACTCTCCCGCTTGGCCGACTCCCTTCTCTCTGGACTGCGTGTCACTGCAGAGTCCCGTCTGGCTGTCCTGCACTGGGTGCCGCAGCCTGGAGGATGGAGGGATTTCAGGGAGTCGCTGACCCATTAAAATTGGGCTCCAAAGCTTCCGGCGACCCTCCTGAGAGCTGCCCTCTCTCCCCCAGCAGTCCTGCCCAGAGGATAGCGCCTGCGCGTGGTTCTACACCTCAGCGAGCAGGTCCTGTGGGACGGGTGCCCACAGCATTTGGCAGGTCCCTACCTGGTTGGAGTGGGGGTGGGGGGAGATCCTGGCAGTGCCTCCACCTGGGCCCCTGGGGCCCCTCCACCAGCCCTGGCCCCAGGCCAATGGGATCCTGCTGGGTTTCCCCTGGCGAGGCTCCGTGGGCAGGACCTGCTGGCCTGTCGGGGGGTCACTGTCCCTGTTGGTCATCCCTAGGACCAAGGCCCTGGTGCTGGAGCTGCTGGCGGCTGTCTGCCTGGTGAGGGGCGGCCACGAAATCATCCTCGCCGCCTTCGATAACTTCAAAGAGGTGAGCTGGGCTGGCCCTGCCGCTGGGAGGCACCGTTCCCCAGGGAGGCCCCAGGAGAGGGAGGGCAGAGCCGGGCAGGCTCGGCGCCTGGGGACCCAGTCTGGCATGGGGGACAGACTGCCCCATCTCTAGGGGAGCCCAAGAGGCTGCAATGGGGCTGAGGCAAAGCAGACAATGGGAGGGATCCGAGGACTCATGAGACAGCAGAGCAGAATGTGCCCTGATGCCAGGATGATGGGCACTCTAGGGAGAGACATGAGTGATGCAAGTCACGGCCCCTCATGCAGCCCCCGTGAAAGGGTCGGACGGGCCTGGGGTGTGTGACAGCTGGCGGGGACCATAACCCCTTCTGCGGGCGCCTTGCAGGTCTGTAAAGAGGCGCATCGCTTTGAGAAACTCATGGAGTATTTCCGGAGCGAGGACAGCAGCATCGACTTCATGGTGAGGCTGCCCCCCGTGTCAGGTATCGCCCTGCCAAGGACTGGGGCTGGCTCACTTGGCCCCAGCTCTCCCAGTCTTCTCACCCGGCACCGAGTGACTGGAGAACAGCGGGCCATGTGTGGCAGGCACGGATCTCACCCCCTCCCTCCCTCAGGACAGCGGGCTGGTGCCTGGACCCCCGTGACACCCTCCCTGGAGGCCAGCTGGGCTGAGGCGGGTACCCTGCCCCCCCAGTGCCCTTCAGTGACGCCCACCTCCCTTGCAGGTGGCTTCCATGCAGTTCATCAACATCGTGGTGCACTCGGTGGAGGACATGAATTTCCGGGTGCACCTGCAGTACGAGTTCACCACGCTGGGCCTGGAGGAGTTCCTGCAGGTGAAGCACGAGGGCGGCTGGACGCGCCAGAGCGAGTGCCACCGTGGGCACCTAATCCCCTCTGCCGGGCGTGTTGTGGTGGCCACAGCCCCGTTCTAGCAGGGACGCAAACACTGTCCATGGAGGAGACCAATTCGTGGCTGGGCTGGGTCCGCCCCACAGTCCCCCCTGTCCCCCATGGGGCCCGACAGAGGTGGGGTGACCTGCCCCGAGGCTCCAAGCCTGGCTCACCAGTCAGGGGCCAGTTCAGCCCTGGAGATGTACCCCAGCATTGCCAATGGGGAGCTGAGACCTGTGACCCCCCCACGGCTCACACAAAGATGCTCTCCTCCTTCTCCAGCCCCCGCCTCAGTTTCCCTAGCTGTAAAACGGACAGATGAGCCCACCACACGTGGCAGGACGGGAGAAGCAGCCGCCTGGCTCTGCACGGCTGTTTGAAGCTGGCACCCGAGATGGGCAGGCACAGCCAGGGGCGGGGAGCACTAGGGAGGATGTGTTAATGCCACCCACAGGCTTTGTCCTCCTTCCCTCCCTGCTTGGCCCCTGCTCTGATGCTGCATCTCTCCCACAGAAGTTGCGACACACGGAGAGCGAGAAGCTGCAGGTGCAGATCCAAGCCTACCTGGACAACGTCTTTGATGTGGGGGGGCTTCTGGAGGACGCAGAGACCAAGAACGTGGCCCTGGAGAAAGTGGAGGAGCTAGAGGAGCACGTGTCCCATGTAGGCATCCCCCGCCCGTCTTTGCACCATGCGACTCGGTCTACCAGCTGTCCTCTCCCCAAAGCCACCGCCCCAGCCCCCTGAGCCAAGACTGTATCCTGCCCCCAGCAGGCTGTTTGCCTGCACCGGAAGGGGGCACCTGCAGCCCCCATGAGCCTCCGAAGCGGTGTCTGTGTCTGAATTGTGTGGAATTGAGGCAGCCAAGACCAGGGAGTGGGATGCTCTCGGTCCCTGCCCTGAGCATTTAGAAACCAGGGGTTCTTCCCGGGGCTCTGGGAACCGTCGCACTTTCCTGCCTGGCATCACGGGGGGAGCCCCAGTGCTTTCCCTGCCATGGGGAAGGAGGGAGCACGTGTGCCATGTAGGGCTTCACTTTTCTCTGCTGTGGGGTCAGGGCTGCCTGATGGGCCGTGGCGAGCCTGCCTGGCAGTCAGGGGCATGGTGCCCAGTGGGGTGCGGACGGCTCGTAACCCTTTGGGGCTCCTGGTCTCTCTGCAGTTGATGGAGAAGCTGCTGGACTTGGAGAACGAGAACGTGATGCGAGTGGCGGAGCTGGAGAAACAGCTACTGCAGCGGGAGAAAGAGCTGGAGCTGGTCAAGGTGTGGGGCAGGGATCGAGGCCAGGGAAGCTAATGTGGGGACGGGTGGGACCGAGTAGCTTTTTGTCTCTAGGGTGCTGGCACCCAGCTGGCCGTAAGCGACGGGGGCTCCCCTCACGGGCATGGAGTGACTCATGGGCGAGGGGGGGAACCGTGCCCCATTCCCAGCATGCGCCTGGCCCCCTGCGGTGGTGCGCAGTGGGTCCCTGCCAAGGGGGGTGGTGGGAACCGGCTCTGCTCTGGTGCATGCTCTGGGGCAGACAGCTCCAGGGCTCTGTCCAGCACAGAGCGGAGGGTACCTGGTGCTGACGCCTGCAGGCATGAGCCCCTCCTGACGGGGGTCCTGGAGGAAGGAGCCTTAACCGTCCATGTGTGCCGGGACAGGAGACCTACGAGAGCACAACCCACCAGGTGCGCACGCTGCGCAGGATCATCAAGGAGAAGGAGGCGGCTTTCCGGCACCGCTATGGCTCCTGCCCGGCCGGAGAGCCGGAGGGCGACATGCTGCTGCCCCTGGAGGGTGAAGGCGACGTCCCCGAGGAGGACATCCGCCTCCCAGCCTTGCCTCCTGTGGAGGCGGCCCCCCCCCCCCCCCCCCCCCCCCACTCCCTGTTCCTCCACCAGCCCCCCCACTGCCAGGTAAGCCCAGCCCCATGCTCAGACCCCCTGCTGCCGGCTGCCCCCAAAGAGCGAGTGCCTCATCCTCTCCCTGTCTCCCCACAGATAAATGCCCCCCTGCTCCCCCACTCCCTGGGGCGTCGCCCTCCGTCATCCTCACCGTGGGATTGTCAGGTAGGACGTGCCTGGTGGGCTGGGGACCCAGGAATACTGGCCCTGAGGTCTCCCTGGAACTGCCCCTAAACTTCCCTCCAAACGCCCGCTGGTTCAGCCCAGCTGTTGGTTTGCAGCTGGACCTGGCCGCCTGCTGCCAGGCTAGGGTGCCAAGCAGCCCCCCACTTGTCCTCAAGGGCCCCAGTGGCTGCCCCAGCTACTCCCCAATCTTTAGGCACCGGGACCCTCTGCACGTGTCCCTGGGTCTCCCTGAGTCTGAGAGGTTTCCGCGGCTCCATTCAGCCGAAGGGTTCCAAAGTCCGGGCAATGCTAGGGGCTGAGCGCAGACCCACGCCTGGGCCACGAGCTCCGGCGTCACGCCCTCCTGCCCCTTGTCCCCAGCAATCCGGATCAAGAAACCCATCAAGACCAAGTTCCGCCTGCCCGTCTTTAACTGGACGGCGCTGAAACCCAACCAGATCAGCGGCACCGTCTTCAGTGAGCTGGATGATGAGAAGATCCTGGAGGTAGGGCCAGGGCTGGGGGTGGAGTCCGAGCGGAGCACCCACAGCTGGGGCGCAGCTGTACCTCCCTGCAGCTCCAGGCATGGGGCCGATAGGGGGGCTGGTTCATGCCCAGGCAATTCTTCTTGTCCTTCCCAGGCACCTGGCTGGGCTCCCATCAGCAGGGCACCCGGGAGGGGGCTGCTCCCTATGATATGGGGATCTGCACTCAGCTCCCGGGGTCCCTCCTGCCAGGCCTAGCTGGGGGTCACGTGGCTGGAGGGGCTCACGCCCATCCCCGGTTCTTGCCCCAGTTGGCTGAGAGCTGTGGGGGGCCCTGCAGAGTGACGTGCTCTCTCCTCCGCCGCAGGACCTGGACCTGGACAAGTTTGAGGAGCTCTTCAAAACCAAAGCTCAGGGCCCGGCCCTGGACCTGGTCTGCACGAAGAACAAGGCCTCGCACAAGACAGCCAGCAAGGTGACCCTGCTGGAGGCCAACCGGGCCAAGAACCTGGCCATCACGCTGCGCAAGGCTGGCCGCGGCACCGAGGAGATCTGCAAAGCCATCCACATGTAGGTGTCCCTGGGCGGGAAAGGGGCCTTGCTTTGGGCCCTGGGAATGCGGCCCCACGGGGCTGGAATTGGCCCACTGGCTCCAGGGCTTGCACCCAAGAGCATTTGTAGTAGCCTCTCACCTCGGTGCACAAGGGATCCCCATCTGGGCGTTCCCCGTCCACAGGCTGGGGGGGGCAGAGGTAGCCAGAGGTAAATGGCCGCACGGGGCTGGCTGGGTGCAGGGACGTTCCTCCAGCCCGGCACCCTTTGTCCCCCTGCGTTGCCAGCTGCGCTGGTGGCCCTGATGGTCCCCGCCTGCCTGGCAGGTTTGACCTGCAGACGCTGCCCGTGGACTTCGTGGAGTGCCTGATGCGGTTCCTGCCCACGGAGGCGGAGGTGAAGCTGCTCCGGCAATACGAGAAGGAGCGCAAGCCGCTGGAGGAGCTGGCGGACGAAGACCGCTTCATGCTGCACTTCAGCAAGGTGGAGCGGCTGGCGCAGCGCATGGCCATCATGGCCTTCCTGGGCAACTTCCACGAGAACCTGCAGATGCTGATGCCGGTACGAGCCCCATGCCAGCCTGACCCCGACAGCAGGAGCCTGCAATGGGGGGCCTGGCTCAACCCACCAAGCGCCAGGGCCGTCCCGTCGGCTGGGCTCGATGGGGGAGACACTCAGACCCGTGGGCCTCCTGATGCACCCAATGGCATGTGCTTCCCCCCAAAAAAGCCTGGGGGCTGACCCCTCAGCTGGGGGGCATGGAGCTGTGCCAAAGTTCTGCCCCACAGAGGGCCTTTCAGCCCCCCAGCTCCCCACCCACACAGATTCCCCATGCCCTGAGCTGCCTCCCCCCCCGCATCCTGTGTGCACCCCCTGCCCTGAGCAGCCTCGTCCTGGGCAACAGGGCAGGGCCATTTCCCTCCCCACGCCCTGGGTGGATTGGGCAGGGACACTTGGTGACTGGATTCCTCTTTGCGTCCCCAGCAACTCAACGCTATCATTGCCGCCTCGGCCTCCGTCAAGGCCTCGCAGAAGCTGAAGCGCATGCTGGAGGTGAGTGGGCAGTGACGTGAGCCCAGCCGTGACCCGTGGCCATTCCTGGGGCCATGGGCAGCTGGGAACGAAGGCAGAGTGGCACCTGCCTGGACCCAGGGGATTTAGGCGCTTCTCTCTGGTACCTGCTGCTGCCCAACACACCAGCTGCTCCTTGCTTGGCGGCAGTGGCTGATGGGAGCTGCAGGCAGGCGCGGGGCTTGGCGTGGGGGGGGCTCAAAGCCAGGTAGTCAGCTGGGAAGGGATAGGCGCTGCTGGACACAAAGAGCCACATGGGAGCCTGGCTGCCCAGGGGAAGGGCCCAGAGGGCTAGCCCATTTTACAGGGGAAACTGAGGCACGGGGCGACTTGCTTGGCCTGTTTGGAAAAGAACCCAATGTCGACACTAGAAAAAGTTAAGTCAACTTAACAAAGTTGTGACCTGAATGTGGACTTGGTAAGTCGACCGAAGGGTTAATCCGTGTCCACACTGTGCATATGTCAATCTGAGGAGTCGCCGTAAGGGTTAGGTCGACCTAACCGGCTGTTCTTACTAAGTCCACGTAAGGAATTTCTTCAGTCGACTGAATGAAAGCCCAGCGTGGACGGGGAGTAATTAAGGGCGACTTGAGGCTACTTAAGTCGACCTAAATGGCCAGGGTAGATGTACCCCAGGAGTCCTGCCTTTCTACTGGCAGCTGTGAGCACTTGCGGAAGACGGACGCTCGGCTCAGGGGACCCCTGGGCCCAGGTGTTTGGGGCGGGCTTGGTTTCTCGCTGACCCTGTCCCGTGGGTCCTTCCCCCTGCAGATCATCCTGGCCTTGGGGAATTACATGAACAGCAGCAAACGTGGCTGCGTCTACGGCTTCAAGCTGCAGAGCCTGGATCTGGTAAGGTGCCCCCCGGGCCCCTCTGTGCCAAGGCTTCTGGGCAGGACACACCTGCTGGGACACGCACATACTCGTGCATGCACACGCTTGTGCCAATGAGCTCTGCGCCTGCCATGCGCAGGTCTCAGCACCCCCCCGCCTCACACCGCTTCCCTCCCCAAGCTGCTGGACACCAAGTCGACAGACCGGAAGCTCACGTTGCTGCACTTCATCGCGCTGACTGTGCAGGAGAAGTACCCAGACCTGGCCACCTTCTGGCAGGAGCTGCACTTCGTGGAGAAGGCCGCAGCAGGTAGGGCAGTGTCGCCCCCCCGTCGCCCCCTCCCCGCGCTCTCCGGACTCCGGCTGCTCCAGCTAGTGATGCGTGGCCTTCCCAGGGGGGCCAATCTCTCTGCTAGCCCTGCGCTTTCCCCTCCCAGCTGAGGCTTCAGCAGTGGCTGGGGGACTGCAGCCGTGCTCCCCTGCCCTGGTTAGCAGCAGCTCCCTGAATGGAGGGGCGGGTGCTGGTCCCTTGGGAAGGCCGCCTTTAGGGAACCCTGGCCAGGCGGGTTCTGCTGTATTTGATGCCTGCCCCCGCAGTGTCCCTGGAGAACGTGCTGCTGGACGTGAAGGAGCTGGGCCGGGGCATGGAGCTGGTCCGGCGCGAGTGCAGCCTCCATGACAACAGCATCCTGCGCAGCTTCCTGGGCGCCAGCGAGGGCCGGCTGGAGAAGCTGCAGAAGGATGCCAAGACCGCGGAGGTGAGGGTGTGGGGCAGGCGGGGCAGCTCGGGGGGCCAGGTGGACGCCAAGCCTTTGGTACTTTCGCTAGCTGCTGCCCCACCTCAGCTGGGCTGGTCACCCTGCCAGGGCTGGGCTTGTGGGTGGAGAGACGGGTCCCCCGCCACGTCCGGCGCTGTCGGTCAGAGGAGTCGCAGCAGCACCGAGATGTCCCCGTGGAGGCAGGGCCAGCGGCTTCCCCCCTCCTGGGTCAGTTGGTGAGTGCTGGGGCTCACGGGACCCGAAAACCAGGCACTAATGGAGGCTTCTGGTCCAGGCCTGCACCTTGGCGAGTGGCTGGGCACGCGCTGTGCGTGGCTATGCACACACTCTGCACAGAGTGCCACGCGTGGCCAGCGTGCAACTGGCTTCTATTATCCTCCCCACAGCACTGGTAATCCTGCCCGTCCGGCTGCTGTAGGGATGCCCGGAGCGGGCTGGGGGTGGAGTTAGCTGGGGTAAATCAGCGTCAGCCTCCCATTTGCAGGACGCCTATAACACAGTCGTGCGCTACTTCGGAGAGAGCCCCAAAACGACGCCCCCCTCTGTGTTCTTCCCCGTCTTCGTCCGCTTCATCCGCTCCTACAAGGTGAGTGGGCCCCTCCACCGGGCCCCAGACCCTCTCCTGCCCATTCATGCCGCAGGAAGCCACCCTGCTCTGCTCCCTGGGGCTGTGCTTAGCCAGCCGTGGCAGGTCCCTTCCTGCCATTGTTCCACATGGGAAGTGGCTCCCCATCCCCAGGAGTGTGGCCACCAGCACTCCTGCACTGCAGGCCCAGAACTTCCTCGGGCGGCTGCCCTGCCAGCCCCTGCTGGTCCTGGGCCCTGCCTGGCTGCCCTGGGGCACCCCAGAGCCATTGCCTGCCCATCCCGGTCTAGCTGGGCTTGGCAGAGCGATTCCTTCCTTTCCGGCTGCCCCCCTCCCCACCCTCCCCCCTCTGGGCGCTGCCTGGGGCAGCAGCTGGGCTGTGGCCTGCCCAGCACCCTGAGACGCTGTGCTGACAGGGTGCGGAGCTGGAGAACGAGACGCGGAAGCGGCAGGAGGAGGTGCAGCGCGAGAAGATGCTGGCGCAGGAGGCCAAGAAACTGGAGAAGGTGCTTATGGGGGGGTCCCTGCGTGTGTCCCCCCCCCCCGACATTGGCCAGGGGCAGCTGCCACGGGCTGGGGGGGCATCCGTGACTCACTCTGCAAGAGGGGGAGTCGCGCTTCATCCTGGCCGCGTGGGGGGGGTTATGGGGGGGCTGGCCTGGGCAGTGGGTGGGGTGGGGCGGGGCGGGCGGGTTTCCCCCAGCCCGTCAGCCCCCCTGCGTCTGTTGCAGCGGAAGAAGTGGCAGCAGCAGGAGCTGATCGCGGAGCTGCGTCGCCGCCAAGCCAAGGACCACCGGCCTGTCTACGAGGGCAAAGACGGGACCATTGAGGACATCATCACAGGTGGGGCAGCCCCCCGGCCCCCCTCCCTGGGGTGTGGGGCAGCCCCAGTCCGCCACCTGCTCTCGCCTGGAGGCAGTGTGCCCTAGTGGATGGGGCATTGGGCCAGGCCTCAGGGCAGCGGACTCTGGCTGGGTGCTGTCTGTCTGTCCACCAGCCGGGGCAGGAGCCGGCTTGTCCCTGGGAACCGGGCGGCGCCCTAAGGCTCTCCCTGTGGGTCCCTGCACCCCGGGCCCGGCTGCTTTCCCCTCCTGCTCCCTGGGGCTGTGGGGCCGGGCGGACGCTGCCATGTGGTGTCTCATGTGTGTCGCCCCCCCCCCCCCCCCCCCCCGCCAATGTCTGCAGTGCTGAAGAGTGTCCCCTTCACGGCCCGCACCGCCAAGCGGGGCTCGCGGTTCTTCTGCGACCCGGCCCACCACGATGAGTCTCACTGTTAGCCCCGGGCGCTGACCTGCCTGGCCAAGGTATCGCCCCTCGGCCCGGCCACCTGTGCATGCTCCTCACCCGAACAACTGCCCGCTGCGCCCCGGCCCGCATGCACGCCCCCGAACGACCCCCCGCGCCCCGGCCCGCATGCACGCCCCCAAACGACCCCCCGCGCCCCGGCCCGCATGCACGCCCCTGAACGACCCCCCCGCGCCCCGTCCCGCATGCACGCCCCCGAACGACCCCACGCGCCCCCTCCCACATGCACTGCCCCCAAACGATCCCATGCGCCCCCTCCCCCCATGGATACTGTGCCCCACACTGGGGCTCCCCACGGGCACGTCATTGACCAGCCGCATGTGATGTCAGGACAATCGTGTAGCCGCCATTTACTAACCCCCCCCCCCACATGGGTGTTTGGTGCCAGGGGTGGGGGGGGGGGTCAGCACCCTGCTGGAGCAATAACATGCTATGCCCATGTGTCTGGGCGTGGCAGACTGCTGTGGCAGGAGGAGGGTGCTGCTGATAGTGTGGGGCTGGGGGTGTTTGGGGCTGGGAGGGGGGGAACCAGCACACTGACTGGACTACAGCTCACGGCCTAGTCCCACCTGACGCTGGCCCCGTGTGGAGTGAGTTTGCTGGGTCTCAGCAATGCATCCCACTTCTGGCTGAGAGCTGGCTGGGGGGCAGAGAGTCTCCCCAGTGCCCTCCCGCTTGGGGGTCAAGGCTGTGTGCTGGATACATGGGCTCGCAGCTCAGGGACGCTGCCCTCCCTCCCCCCCCATCCCTACCACCTTGAAGGCAGGGTCCTGCCCTCCCTGGAGTTGGGGGGGGGGCGTGATGGCAGCCCGCCAGCAGCTCGTCTCTCACGCTGTTGTGTTTCTGGATTCCCCCACCCAGCAGCATGGGGCCAGGGTGGAGGGTCAGGGCCACGGCCTAGCTCAGTCTGGCTGCGCTGGGCGAAGGGCCCCCGCCTGCTGGGTGGGAGAGGCTGTGCCCTGGCGCACAGAGATGCCGCATGAGCCAGGGTCGTGGCCTGTGTCCCCCCCGGGGTGAGCAGCATGTGGGGAGCCCCCAATGCCGGGGGGGGGTGATGGGTCCCGGCCACCAGATGTGAACGGCCCACTAGGATTCCTGCTGCAGGGCGCCAGACCCCCCCACCCCTGCGCTGACACCCTCTCTCTCCTGAACAGACCTCCATGCCAGGCCACTCCGCTGGGCCAGCACTGCGCTCGGGAGCCGGGACTGTCCCAAGGACCCTACCTGGGGCGGGGGGCCTCTGTCCTGCCCCGCCCCTGATGCCACATGAAGGAGCTTGCGCCAGCTCAGCGCAAACGGCCGTAAACGGGCACAATTCGTGCCGGCCACGTGCCTGCAGGGCTGGACTCTGGCCCGGCCGCCAGCCAGAGCCGCCCCTGCGCCCCCACGGCCCTGCCCGGGAGAAGGACACTTGCATGAGTGTGTGTGTGTGTGTGTGCCCGGGGGGGGGGGGGGCCCCGCCCCCCCCCGGCGGCGGGGCGGGGGGGGGGGGGCGGTGCCATGGCTGGAGCCAGCCCCATGGGTGCCCTGCCGCATCCCCAGCCTCGCCGCACACGGCGCCCGAGCTGGTCAAACTCCGCCGGGGACGCATTTACTGCACACAGCCGCCAGCTCATGGCCCCGGCTCCGGCTCAGTGCCCAGTGGGGCTGCCAGGCAAACTGGGGGCCAGGGAGGGCAGGCTGGCCCAAGCAGCCATCCATGAGCCTCTGCCGCCAGCAGCGAGGCACGTCCTCACTGGGCACCCCCCGTCCTCGCTGCCCCGTCTGGGCACACCCCCAAATGCCACAGGCCTGGGTGCTGCAACCTGCTCAGCCCGTCCGTGCGGCTCTGACACGGGCTGGTGCCAACTCTCCCCCCCCACCCCCAGCAGAGGAATGGGGTGAAGGCGTGGTCAGTCCACACAACCCCCACCCCGGCCAGCACAGAGCGTGTGGGTTGCTAGCGGCAAAATGCAACAGGCCCCCGAGACCCATCCGTGATAGCGCCCAGGGCCGCCCACCCGAGCCCGAAACTCTTTGGGCAGGCGGGGCAGGAGTCGGGTGGTTCGCGCTTTCCTCCCGCCCTCGGCTGGGACTTTTATAGCTCTTGTACAAATCTCTTCCCTGCAGTGGCAAACGCTGTCCCCTGGTTTAAAGCAGGGGCTGGCTTTGTGCACGTTTGCTGTCTCACAGCCATGTATACCGCCCGCCACCCTCCCCTGGCCCGATGTGCATGGTGCTGTACGTGTCTGCACAGACGTCCTGCCCCAAGAGTGCCACCTCTTGTTTCTACAGCTGGGGGGCATGCCCTCGGGGGCTCTGCCCATGGCACATGTAGCCAGGCGCCACTCCCTGCCTGCACCAATACTTTTCAGAGCAGAGCAGCACTTCCCTCCCCTGCCCAAGGCGCCCCCGCCCCCCCCCAAGCCCATGGGTTCATCTCCTTTCACTCACTGCTCCGGGCTGGGTGGGCACAGGGACCACACAGTACCACTAGTGCCACGAAAGGGCCCAGCATGGAAGCACTGCCTGCCGGGGGGGAGGGGGGGGCCAGAGCAGACCGTGGTTTCCAGCCAGGGACTCCACGGGGCTGTAGGTAGTTGTAACTTTTTGTACATGTGAAATATATCAACTGTTGTCTACACTGTCTGTGTCCTGCTGGATGGACCATTACCCCCCCCCCCCCCCCCCCCCCCGGGGGGGTGGGGGGGGGGGGGGGGGGGGGGGGGGGGGGAAGGGGGGGGGGGGGGGGGGGGGGGTTGTCCCCCCCCCCCGCCCCCCCCCCCCCCCCGCCCGGAGTGTGGCATGAGGCTTATACCACAAATGCATCAGCCCATGGCCACCGCATTCAGCCGGCATTGATGCTGGGGCACCACGCCACCCTGCTGCAGCACCGTGGGGCGGAGATGCCAGCTAGAGCCCTCCCGGCCTGCCTGATGCTCCCCCGACCCTGTGAGTGGCAACAGCCCAGCCCCAAAGCACTGGCCATGACAGAAGTGGGGCAGGTGGGTCCCTCAGGACACAGCCAAGGCCTGCACGGTGCAGTGACACCCCCAGCCCAGAGCCCCATGCCCAGGCTGGGGCAGCGGGGGAAGGTGCCCCTCCTGCCCTGTCAGACGGGAGGGGGTGTTGGGGGGGGTGGGCTTCTGCTAGGCTCCCCTGCACGACCCCAGGCGAGCACGGGAGCCTGATGCCCAAGCAACAGGGCTTGGCCGTGGGGTAGGTCCCCCTTGGACCTGGAGCTGGCAGCTGGCGGAAGATAGCACCCAAATCCCCATGGGGCTACAGTCCCAGGCAGCCCCCGGCCTTGGCGCGGGCCAGCGACACCAGGCACAACGTACACTGGGGCAAGCAGCCGCTGTGAGCTCTGGCTCACAGCGAGCCCGGGGCCAGGAGCAGCAGGGTTTGGGGCCGGGCCACCCTGCAGGCATCCTCCGGCCTGCAGTTAGAAATTCCAGCATTTAAAAAAACCCCTTTAATCCCCAGAGTACAAGCTCCCCTGGGGCTGACACTCCCCCAGCCACAGATGCCCAGTAACAAAACTTGCTGAAGCCCGGCTACAGCCTGGGGCTGCTGGCCCTACACGGCCACGCTGCACAGTCCGCTGTGCCCAGCCCAGAATCACCCACACCCTGGCCGCGTCCTGCTGCGGGCCTGGCAGGAGCTAGCTGTGAGCCACATTCGCCTCTGATGCCCAGACGCCAGCTGTGCAGGGGCCGGCATGGAGCCATCCTGGTGCCAGTTCTGCAAGGGGCCAGCACAGCCGAGGAGGTGATGGGTCCGCAGGTGGAGGGGTCAGTGCAAGCGGCGGGGAGCAGAGGGAGATCCGCAGAGATGGGGTGGGGGAAGGAGTCCTGGGCGGGGAGGGGCAGCCCCCACTCTGCTCTCTCCTGGGGCAGCGCACATCCCTTCGTCCGCACGAAGCTCTCTGGAGCCTCCCCTGCAGCTGGGCGGGGAGGGATGGAGCAGGGGGCGCTCCTGCGGGGCCCGGCTCAGCAAGGGTCCTGCACACCAGCCTACTGATCGGCATCCAGCTGCTGCAGCAGTGTCCGACGCCGCTTCTCCAGCTCGCCCTCGCTTGGCTCGCTGTCCGACGTGTCCCAGACGCTCTGCTGGGCGGGGGGAGAGAGATCAGGGGGGGGCAGCCAGCCCCACAGCCAGGGTCCTGCCCCTCCCTCCCCCCCCCCTGCCCCCAATATGCCTCCTCCCTGCCCCATCCTCTGAAGCTACCCCCCCTGCTGCTGCCACTCAGTCCGTTCTCCCCCCAACCCCTGCGCCCCTTACCTTTTCCCTCCTGAGGCTGCGTTTGGGGGAACGCCGTCGTGCCTCCACCTGCTCCGGCTCTTTCCCCCTCCCTTTCCCGCCTTTCTCCGGCTCTCGCTCGGCCTCGCTGGGGGGGGCTGCTCTGGAAGACAGTGGCTGGGACGCTTCAGGACTGGTGCCCAGCCCTCAGGCTCAGCACGGCCTCTGGCCACATGGCCTGGCTGAGACTAGCGGGGGGCAGTAGGGATTCCCCAATCCCCTCCCTCCCACACTCACCGATTTGTGTCTCTTCTTCTTGCTTTTCTTCTTCTGCTTCTTGGACTTGTGGGAGCTGAGATCTGCGGGCAGAGGGAGTGTCA
The DNA here is from genome assembly GCA_007922175.1 of Pelusios castaneus. Lineage (NCBI taxonomy): Eukaryota > Metazoa > Chordata > Testudines > Pelomedusidae > Pelusios > Pelusios castaneus. The sequence goes on from ML685866.1 coordinate 5,523,585, forward strand.
GGAAGGGTGCTGCCGCGCAGCTCGGGCAGTGCCCCGCCAGAGCACAGGCCCCTGCCCCGGGCACTCCCACCCCACACCTGAGTCGGGCGAGGAGGAGAGCTCAGAGCCAGACTCCGCGTGGTTCCGCTTCTTCCTCTTCTGGGCCCGGTGGTGGGGAGACTCCAGCTCCGATGCCGAACCCTGCAAGGGGTGATAAGGCTCAGGCTGGCCCACCCTCGCCGCAGCAAACCCCCAAGCAGGGACTGACAGACCCAGGGGGTTTGGGCTCCCCTCGGCTCTAACTCTCTGCCCCCCAGCCCATCCACCAGCTCCAATGAGCATCAATGGTGCTCAGCCCTGCTCAGGATCAGCCCCAGGCACAGCTTCCCATGGCCACAGTAGACGCCTCCAGGCCTGGCTCCTCCCCTGGAGATGGGGGGCCCAACCCTGACACCCCCTCTCTGTTCCAAGTTACCCAGGATGCCCAGGCTCATGGCTGGCTCCATCTCCCACAGGCCCAGGGCTTCAGCCTGCCTGGCTCCCCCCTCTTGGCCCAGATGCCCACTTGGTCCCCTTGGGCAAAACTCACCGACTGGGAGCGCTTCCGATGGTGCTTCTTCCCTCTCTTGGCATGCTTCTTGGGCTTGGCATGGTAATGTTGGCATTCATTCTGTGGGCACAGACCCAGCCCGTCAGGACACCGCCTCATGGGCCCTGCCCGGGACGTTCCCATTGGGCAGAGTGCTGCAGGGCACCGGCAAAGTGGAAGACGGAGTGCGGGTAAACCGCACGGGGCCCTGGCACCCTGCCAGGCACAGTCCCGTCCTCACTGGACAGCGCCCCCACGCCCCAGGCACAGCCCTGCCCGCCTCACCTCCACCACCTGCAGGAACTCCCGGAAGAGCCGGATCCGCTCTGACTCCAGCGTGATCTGCTCGAAGGCCAGGTCACTGACAAAGCGCTCCCGCACCTGCAGAGGCAGGGAGCTCCTGGACGGCCTGAACCACAGCAGGGCACAGCACAGCTACGCCCCCGCCCAGCCAGCGCCCTCCCCCAGGGCTCCCAGCATGGCATGTCCAGACGCCCCAACTCCCAGCATGGTCGGGGGTGCCAGCCTGTCACTGGCTGACTCCTTCAATCTCTGACCACGTGTGCGCGCCCGTGTCTGGGGGGGTGCGTACTTGAGTGCACATGTATGTGTGCGTGTCTCTGGGTGTGTGTGTACATGGGTGTGTGCGTGTCTCTGGGTCTGGGTGTGTAGGTCGGTCTCTGTGTCTCCCTGTGTGTGTGTGTGTGTGTGTGTGTGTGTGTATGTGTGTGTGTGTGTGTGTGTATGTGTGTGTATCTGGTTGTGTGCACATAGATGTACCTGTGTCTCGGGGTGTGTACATGGGTGTGTGCGTGTCTCGGTCTGGGTGTGTAGGTGGGTCTCTGTGTCTCCCTGTGTGTGTGTGTGTGTCTCTGGTTGTGTGCACATAGATGTATCTGTGTCTCGGGGGGTGTGTGTGTGTCTCTGGGTGTGTGTACATAGGTGTGTGTTTGTCTCTGGGTGTGTGCGTGTGTGTGTGTCTCTGGGTGTGTGCACATAGATGTCTCTGTGTCTCTGGGTGTGTGCGTGTGTGTATCTCTGGTTGTGTGCACATAGATGTATCTGTGTCTCGAGGTGTGTGTGTGTCTCTGTGTGTGTG
>ML685866.1:5527094-5605249 GCA_007922175.1 Pelusios castaneus
AGATCCCCGCGTCCAGGCCCCATGCCCCCCGCTCTGACCCTAGACACTCAGGACTGTAACCATGATGACCCCGTAGTCATCCAGGAGCTGGCGCTTTCCCGGGACTGAGTGGAGCTCATGAGCCCTGGGCCAGACCCCACCTGCCCAGGTCCCAGCCAGGGAGGTGCAGGAAGGAGACTCCGGGCAGGGTGGGGACTGGAACTTGGGACCCAGCAGCCCCTCAGCTCTGCTTCAGCATCAGATTCTGGCCCCGTCTGCTCTGGCGCTGCCCCCCTCTCCCCCTGTGCTTTTCTGGCTCTAATGGGGGTGAAGGGGCGATGCTACCTGCCCCACAGAACCCGTCCCACTGGGCCCCCCAGGGCTCTAACCTGTAGCAGGAGCCCTGCCATTGAGATCCCCCCCCACTTCTGGCTTCCAGCCAGCATCTTTGACATGCCCCCAGTGGGGCTCCAAGCCAGGCCAGCCACCATCCCCCCCGCAGGGAGGAGCCCCACCAACACTCCTTACCGGGCTGGCCCAGCATGCTGGCAAAGCGGGCGTCGGCGCTGAGCGAGGGGTACAGCTCCATCCAGGTGGACATGGAATGCAGCTGTCCCTTGTCGTGCAGCTCATCCAGAAAGGCCTGGGCAAGAAGCAGCCTGTTATTCTACAATAGAGCGAGAGAGAACTTGGAGATCAGCCCTCCCCCGAGCACCCCGCCCGGCCACACCACCCCTCTGCACGCTGGAAAGAGAGGTGGGCCACGCTCCCACCTGCTCCACCATGGAGAGAAAGTGCGGGGCCAAGGCCACCGAGTAAGGATGCCAGCCCTGACTGCATTGACCCCTGGGCCACAGCCCCGCTGGCACAGCCACAGAGAGTGCGGGGCCATGGCCACGGAGAGAGGGTGCCAGCCATGACTGCACTGAACTCTGGGCCACGGCCCCGCCTGCATGGCCACAGAGAGTGCAGGGCCATGGCCACGGAGAGAGGGTGCGGGGCCATGGCCACGGAGAGTGCGGGACCAAGGCCACGAAGAAAGGGTGCCAGCCCTGACTGCACTGAACCCTGGGCCGTGGCCACAGAAAGCCCGGCCACCGGATCATGCACAAAGGCAGAGCCAGATGCAGCCTCGGCGGCGACCTGCTGCGTGGCTTTCCCCGCCCAGCTGAGCTGGCACTGCCCGCACCAGGGTTAAGTCAGCTTCATTAGATCTTCTGGGGTGAGAAATTTTCACCACCCACAGCAACGTGGCTAGGTTGATCAGCTCTCTCTGTGGAGATCAGGCCTCCGGCTCTCCAGGCCGTGGCACCCACCTGGAAAATGAGGCTAATAATGAGGTCTGCGGGCTAGGGACTGTCTTCGCGGCCATGCACCACCATGCGCGCTGGAGCTCTGCTCTGCTCTGCGCTGCTCTCCAGCATGGTCTGCCTGCCTTAGGCAGGGCAGGGACGGCCAGCAGCACAGTGCAGTTCCCTCTCTCAGTCCCATTAATTTCTCCTAAGTCCCAAAACACAGGGATGTTGCTGTGGGACCAGGCAGTCTCTGGCCTTGGGCTGCAAGGGTCTGAGCCACAAACGGCCCATTCACCAGAGGCCAAAGGACAAAGCTCCAGCCAGGTCCCTCCCTAGCAGGCGAGGCTACAGGCCCCAGCTCTGACAGCGTGCAGCAGCGTGCCCTCTGGCGGCTGCCTGGGGAATGAGATGGAAGGGCCACTAAACCTGCTTAGCGCCCAGGGAGCAGGCGCCAGAGAGGGGACGGGACAGATCCGCCTCCGGCCGCAGTGTAGCCAGAATCCCAAACTCCCTCGGTCCTCAAAGCCATGAGCTTCCCCCCACCGTCCCTTAGCCTGCTGAGCCAGGCATGGGACCCAGGCGTCCTGAGGCCCAGCCCTTCCCTGGGGAGATGTGGTGCCGTCACCTGGTGGCCTTCTTCCGAGGCACCTGACCCAGGCCACCGAGGCCACAGCCTGGGGCAGGTGCTGGAGCGGCTGTGGACAGGAAGCGGAGAAGCTGGAGCTTCGAGAGGCGGCGGGTCGAGCATGGAGCTCTTTGCCCTGCTGTGGGCAGTGGTCCTTTGGCCCGGCATGGCAGGGTTAAGAGAACAGTGGCCAGACAAGAGCTCTCTCTGGACCCCCATCTCACCTGCCGGGCACCCTTGTCTTCTGCTGAATCCCTGATGGCCCTCCCAAGGAGGCAGGCAACCTCCAGCGAGGCCCAGAGGCCCCCCCCCCACCTTTGAGACCCCAGGATGCGGCTACCTGGAAGGCCTCTCTGTTTTTGCGCTGCTGGCGTCGTTCACGCAGCCTTGTCTTCTCCTTCTCTTCCTCCTCCTCCTTCTCCAGTGTGCGGATGTGTTCCTCAAAGCAGATCAAAGCATCCTCCTTGTCCATGTCTGAAAGAGGTGCGAGGATCAGCGGGGAGAGCTGGAGATGGGCTAGGAGGGGGCCTTTGCTGTGCAGTGGTCAGAGCAGAGGGGCCAGGAGGGACACGGTCCAGCCCTGGTTCTGGGAGGGTTAGAGAGAGTGGGGCTGGGGGCCAGGACTCCTGGGTTTGATGGGTGGCTCTGGGAAGCGGTAGAGGGTGTAATGGTCAGAGCTCAAGGTGCAGAAGTCTTGATCTACAGTCCCCTTGGAACGCACCGTCTTGGGGAGAAGGGAGAGGATCACATCCCTGGGAAGGAGCCTGAGACGAGGACACCCGAGCACGGTCAGGGCAGCCAGACGGCCCCCTCCGGGAGACCATTTATCTTGGGGTGGGAGACTGGAAGTGCATCACTAGCCTGTTCCATTTATTTGGGGCTGGGGGTGTGGCTGGCCTGTCCCACTGCTCTCAGGGTGGGGGCCCAGGGCTGCCCTCACTCTGCAGGTCCTGGTCCTGGGTGAAGGTGGGGTTGTCCATCAGGTACTGCTGGGCCTCGGACCAGGTGGTCTGGAAGCTGACATTGCTCATGCCGTCCAGGATGTTCTTCAGGGCCTGGATGTTCCGCCTGCGCAGCTGCTTGGCGTGTTCCTGCGCGGAGGAGATGGGTCGCATCAGACGCCCCCTGCCCTGCCCCAGGGACCCAGTCCCACTCGGCGCCCCACCGGCCTCCCAGTCCCACCCTCCGAGGGCCCTGCACAGACTCCCCCAGAGGGCTGGTTCCTGCAGCACAAGGCAATAGCTCTGGTGGCCACGGCCCCTGGCCCACACACGTGCCAGCCAGCAGCTCCGCGCTCGCCACCCAGGCCAGCGTTCCTGACCCAGGCCATCACAACGGGCAGGAGGTGCTGACACTGGATTCCAACCTAAAACAAAGGAAATCTGCTTTCCCGCCACCCACCCCGGCTTCCCTCCTAGCAGCTACACCTGGTTCACTCTACAGCAAATGTAAAGGTGGGGGGGAAACATCCTGACTTTGAACAAGGGGATCCCGACCTGCAACGATCGATGGATGGCGAAAGACTGGCCCAGCCTGGCTGGCCGCATGACTCAGGCCAGACTCCAACCCAGGGACCCGCCACCCAGGCCATAGCTGGGGCCGAGCAAGAGCATTTCTTTAAAGCCTCCCATGTGATTGAGGATCAATTCTCCCTGCCCCAAGGGAGTTGTTCAATGGTTAATTCCCCTCCCTGTTAAAAAATTGTGCCTTATTTCCAGTCTGAATTTGTCTCCGCCACTGGGCCGTGTTCTGCTGCAGCGAAGAGCCTGTGATCTGTGACCCTTTTTCCCACGTCCGACCCTACAGACACTTCCGGGCTGAGGGAAGCTGAGTGAGCCCCTCCAGTCTCCCTGGGTCAGCAGGTTTCCCACCTCTCATGGCGTTCTTGTAACTTTTCTCTGAACCCTCTCTTCTGGGCGACTGGACACCAGAGACGGACACGCTCTCTCCCCAGCATCACCCTGCAAGCGCCTGCCTGCCTGCACCCTTTTGGGGTCACTGGGACCTGGCATTTGGCTGCGTTAAAACTCTGAATGCTCCAGTTCACAAAGCAGTCACAATGGCTTGGTTGAATCATTATTTACTGTGCCGCCAATTCGGCTGTCGGCTGCAAACATTTCCTGTAAAGATTTTAGAGCAGGGGTTCTCAAATGGGGGCCGTGACCTCTTAAGGGACTGGGGGGCTGCAAGCTATCAGCCCCATGCATGTGGGTAAGGGTGGCACGGCCTGGCATGGGGGGCATCACAGTCTGAAATATTTTCAAAGGGGGCCCAGCAGAAGTTTGAGACCCCCATTTTATGCCCTCTCTGTGATCGCACTGCAGCCTTGGGCCCTGGGAGCTGAGGGTTCCCAGTTTCCTACGCTGCTGCGGGGATCTAGCCACTCGCCAGTTTAGACGCCAGTCAGTATGTGCCATGTGGGTTTGTGCAGCACTAATTTCCGTCAGGATGGCAGTGGTGCAAACAGGTTCCCACCCTGCACAACAGCTGGGACTGGCCGTTACCTTCTCCTTCTTGGCCAGGAAGAAGAGCACATCCTCGTAGATCTCTTTGCGGTCACGCTCTGGGACGACGGCCCACACGGCCTGCTCCCCGAACATTTGCTCAGCTTTCCTGGGGAGGGAATGGCCCGGGTGGCGGGCAGTTACTGGCCGTGCGCCCCACTCCCTCCCATGGGAGCCCAGTGCACACCTGAGACAGGGCACTGCAAGGAAATGTGGTGAGATGCCTCTGTCCAGTGACAGAGCCAGAGAGCGGGCCAGCGGAGTGGGTGCCCAATGGAGACCATGGGCCCAGCCCCAGCAAGAGGTAGCCTGGCTCCATGGGGCGTAAGGAGCAGGAGATGGAGTCGGCAGGAGAGAGGGATGGCTGGAGAGAACAGCACGGTCAGCTTCCCAGGGGTCCACGCAGTCACTGGTACCTGATTTTCTCCAGCTGCTGGTGAGATGCCCCCAAGAGGTGTTCAGACCACTTTCCTCTGGCCTCCAGGTCCTCAGCCTCCCTGCACCCACCCCAGCCAGCGATGCTGACCCGGAATCTGCCCTCAGCCCCTGCCCGCACGCTGGTGATTAGACAGACCCTGGGTAACAGCACCCGTGGACTCGTACATCTTCACAGCCAGGGAAGGGGGGGCTGTGACTAAAGCCAGGACTCCTGGCTCTGGGAGGGGAGTGGGTCTCATGGGTCAGAGTGGGGGGGCTGGGAGCCAGGACTCCTGGGTCCAATGCCCAGCGCTGGGTTGAGAATGGGGACCAAAGAGTCAGAGCAGGGGGGGCTGGGATCCAGGACTCCTGCCTCTCTCCCAGTTTTGTCCCCAGTCTCCCCTCCGTGCACCCGTCTCCCCAAATGTCCAGTGGGGCGCCTGACCCCCCTGCAGCTGGGTTTGCAAAGGACTCGAGCCAGGGAAGGAGGTGCACACCAATTGGTTGAACTCTTCAAGTTAATAGCTGTGTGGTGCGGGCTCCCTTCATGCCCTGCACCCACTCTGGGACTCTCCATCTAGGCTGGGAGCGCCCCACGGCCAGGCCCCAGGTCCCTCTCCCCTCGCAGTTACCCGGGCTGGGCCGCTCTCCTGCGGGCCCCCCCACCTGTAGCGGGTGATGGAGCTCATCCGCTCGTGCTGCTCCAGGAAACGTTGCAGCTCCTCCTTGGCCTCCTTGGCCCTCAGCCGAGCCTCCTCCTTCTCCTCCTTCTCCCGCTGGGCCTTGTAGGCGTTGAATGCCTGCTTCTTCTCACTCAGCTTGGGCAGGGCACTGGGCACAGGGCAGACGGACTGGGCTGGGTCAGGGGCCCTACCAGGCTGGGCCCGCTCCCGTCACCGGGGCGCGAGGCGGGGGGAGCTCCTGGCTACTCAGCCCCAGCCTCTCCCAGCACGGGGATGTGGGGGGGCTGCCGCTGTAGAAAGGGAGCAGAGCCAGCATGTCAGGGGCGGGTCTGGTCCCTACCTGTACCGCGGGTCATCAACGATCATCTTCATGGCCATCTCCCACGACGTATTGGAGGGGACGCCCTGCAACCAAACACTGGGACTCAGTCGGAACCAGGCCGTCCCAGCTTCTCGGCCAGCCCCCCCAGACAGCCGCCCCACTACCTTCTCCTTCAGCAGCTCCTTAAATGCCAGTTTGGCCTCGTCCTTGGTGCTCCAGCTGCAGGCGCTCCGCTCCCCGGCCCCCCTCTCCTCCTCCTCCCGTTGGCCAGGGTCATCACTGTGCCACGAACACAAACACACGGGTTCAAGGGCAGGAACCCCCAGGGCCACCGGCCAAGAAGCCACAGACGGAGCGGGGCGGGAATATGTCCCGCCTGGGTCAGCAACGCAGGGTGGGGAGGGCAGGCTATTGAGTGACCCATAGGCAGGAGGCCAGAATGGAGAGTGTCTTGGTGGGGGAGATAGGGGGATCTGGTCAGAATGGCCATATCTTCCCAGAGGGTGTATCTGGCAGGAATCAGCCCCTGGGCAAGGGCTGGGGATTGGAATCCTCTCCCGGTCTGCATCTGTCACCTCCGTTCCACTCTCTGGAGCAGGGTCAGGCACCATGGAGCTCAGACCCCACCTGGGGCCCTGTGTGATCCCACGATGCACATCCCAGGCTATGGCCACAGTACCCCTGTGCGAGCTGAGTATGGCCGGTGCCCACGTGCTCCTGCCCAGGGCTGCTGGTGCTAACGGCCCCTGCGTACAGCAGCCAAGTAGTGGCTGGGGGATGGAGAGCCAGTGCCCTGATACCTCGGGTGGGGGGTCCCTGCTCATAGCCCCCCAGCCCAGATTGCCATCACCTGCTGGTCACGTCCTCCTGCTGCAGGGCCGCCTCCTCTGGGCCTTCAGCTGTGCTGCCCAGCGTGGGAATCTCGTGCCCCTCTCCAGCCACGGCCTCCGTGTCCGTGCTGGCAGCTGAGGATGGGCTGGGGCTGGAGGCGGCTGACGGCGTCTCCTGCTGTTTCCTGGAACGAGCAGAGAAGGCTGGAGCCTGGGTCTAGCAGAACAGAGGGCCCGATAGGGGCCCATGAAGCATCTCTGATCCCGGGCTCCGGGGGATCTGATCCCCTGGGCTCACAGCGCAATGGGGCCCACCACCGTGAGGGGCAGGGTTGCCCGTTGGCCCCATGTCAGGTGGCTCTCTGCTTTGCCATCCCCACCTCACCCCAGCAAGAGATGGACATGGCCTAGAAACCATGGAGACAGCGTCCCTCCACCAACACCCCTGCCTACCCCCAGGGGATGCCATTCCTGAAGGTCCTGCCTCCCCAGCCCCTGGGGGACGCCATTCCTGGGGCACGGCCCTCTGGCTATTAGAAGGGCGTCATCACTCTGCTCTTAATGCTCTGGGTCCCAGGGAAAGGTCCCAGCCACATGGGCAGTTGCCAGCCACTCACCCAGCCTCCTCCTCCTCCTCGATGAGAGCTGCAAGGAGGGAAAACAAAGAGCCCGGCCGTCACTCTGTGCCCGAGGGGTGGCACCCGGTGGCCAGTGTGGGAACCTGTCATTTCCAGGGCCTGTGCCTCTGTGCCCATGGTGCTCAGCGGGTGCAAAGGGCTAAAGCCACTCCTGGGCAAAGCAGGAGGCACATCGCTGGCATGGGGGGTCACAGCGGCAGTGGGGGGGAGTCTGACCAACCAGCTCAGGGCTGGCTGCAGGCAACCCGCGTCAATGGAGGAGTCGGAAAGGGCCTGGGAGCCCCACGCAGGCCAATCGCTAGAGAGCTGGGCAGGGAGCTTGGGAGGGCGAGGGACTGAGATGTTGGGAGGCTGGGGTAGGAGCAGGGCTCCAATGGACATGGATCATGCTGCAGGAGCACACAGAGAAAGGAAGATGGGTCCATAGCAGTCAGCCTCAACTCCATCTTCTCCCTGTGCCAGGTCTGTGCCCCACCGGCTAACAGGCCGCTGGGGCTGGCAGGTGCTGGCTGAGCTATGCTCCCACTGGGCTCTCAGGGCAGGAACCAGCACCGTGGGACTTGCAGGGCAGAGCTGAGCAGAGAAGCAGGAGGGCAAGATCTTGGGCGCCCTGGCTTGGAGGTGTGGCATGGGTGATCCCTGGGGGCTTGGAGCTGCATTGAGACCCAGGGGCACCGGCTCTTCCCCCAGCCCTGCCCTCGGGAGGGGGTCACCATCAGCCTGGGGCATGGGAGTCCCTGCCTAGGCCCCTGGGCTCCAGCCCCTTTACCCTCCAGCTGGTCCAGGTCCCGTGGCTTGGTCCAGCGCGATTCCTTGCTCTGGGAGTTGTAGTAGTAAGACTTGCCCGTATCCGACTTGTACTCTCTCCACGGGCACTGGGACAGCAGCAGCTGCAGAGGGGAGAGCCAGGCACCGTGAGCCATGAAGGAGGGAATGTGGGGAGGGGGCGGGGGGCACTGACAGAGCCAGTGGCTAGAGCGGGGGAGCTGGGAGGCAGGACTCCTGGGTTCTAGCCGAGGTCTAAACCCTCGTGCATATTCTGCCTCCCTAGCCTCCTCCGCACCACACACATCCATTTCCAACTGATCTCTAGCGTTGCTGGGCAGCTGTCCACCACCTGCTGTGCCCCACCCCAGAGGTGGCTGCCTCTCAGGGCTCTGAAGGAACTCACCTCTGCCTTGGACTTCAGCTCATCCGGCTTCTCCCAGGTGGACTGCTTGGAGTTGCAGTTGTAGTAGTACGTGCGCCCATCGGGGGCCCTGTGCTCACTCCACAGCGGCTTCTGCGCACCACAAGGAGCAGTCAGGAATCTCCCCAGGAGGGTCCCTGCCCCGGCCCCTCCCCCTACAGCCACAGGCCTGATCTGCTCCAGGCGACTCCAACAGGGTCAGGATTGGGCCGTGAAGCCATGCCCCATGGCGCTGACTGGGAGACAGGGCAATAGGCCCCATGGCGTGGCTTTCCTGCAGTGCCCCGGTGCAGAGCTGAGTCCAGCAGGGGCTGCGAGGGCGGGAATGGGCTGCTGGCAGGTGGAGTGGCTTTTTGGCTTTTCCCGCTGGCACCAATTCCTCCCACAACGGGTTAAACTGGGAGGTTAAAGGTGGCTGGAAACCCAACCCCACCCCCACGCATGCAGGACCTGTCATTCCGCTCCCTGCCAGCTCAGCACCCCCGACAGACCTTCCCACTGATGGGGAAGGGGTGCATCCTCCCAGAGCCCCACACTTTGGGGAGCCGTGCCAATGGTGTATCGAGGGGGGGTAGGAGAGGGCCATGCCCCTGGGCACCAGCCAGGAGGGGGTGCTGGTGGTCACGGCTAGAGAGAGGTGGGGGAAGAGGTGGAGCTGAGGGGACCCTGGGCTAGACCCGCAGGAAGATGGGGGTCTGGCCTGCTGGTGCTGGGAGCAAATCCGGTCCCAGGCTGACACAAGATACATTGTGATTTGACCCAGGTCCTGCACCCCCAAGCGACAGCTCTGCCTCCGTGCCCCACGCTACCTTGCGGGGGGCGTCCTGCACAGGGGAGCCGCCGCCCATCACGCTGTGCTGGAGAGATGCCACCATGGGGTTCGGGAGCTAGTGGGAATGAGAATGAAGAATCAGCTCTTCTTCTGAGCTCTGCCGGTGTCCCTCACTCCCCACCCACAGCCCCGGCTAGCCCAGCCCCGGACTCCCGACACGCCCCACAGCTCCCTGCTGCGGGTGCCCCGCACTCATAATTCACAGGAGTGCAGCAGCTGGGCTGAGCACCCCTTCAGAACAGCAGGAGCCTGTGCTGCCAGGTTGCTGAGCGCTAGACGAGGGCGGGGGATTACTCACCGGGGGGGCTGGCTGGGCTGCAGCAGCTGGAAAACAAGAACCATGTATTACTGGGTGGCCGGGAGGGGGGGCTGTCAGGTGCTGCAGTCAGAGTGAGGGTGACAGATCGCCGAAAGAGACTGGCAGAGCTGGGCACCCAGCTTCATGCACAGGATCGGGTCCCCCTCCAGATTGGGTGCCAAGGGGGTGACTCCCGGGTGCTCCCCAAGGCTGCAGCGATGTTCTACCCTCCTCCCTGAGCCGCAAGTGACATCACCCTCAACTCCAGACAGCTCCCCCTTCCCCCTCAGCTCCCCCATGGACCGCCCCCCTGCGATGGACCCAGGGACTCACCGCCAATTGGGTCTGTCCCGGGAACTGCCTGCCAAAAGAGAAACGGGGCCGTGAGCCATGGGGGCTACGGCTCCGAACCAACCCATCAGCAGACTCCCCCGCCAGGGCTCCCTGAATCCCCCTGCACACACTCAGTCACACAGGCCCTTGCGTCCTAGAGCCTGCCTCGCTCGTGAGGGGAACCGAGGCACAAGACCAGCCAGTGGATGGCCAATGCAGCAGTGAGCAAATCAGTGGCAGAGTTGGCAAAAGAACCCAGGAATCCGGGTGCCCGGCCCTCATCTGAGCGTGGCACCTCACTTGAAAGCTGGGCTTTGCTCTGAAGAGAGGGACTGGGCAGTACGGCCCCATGAAGAGGTCAGAACAGGGTGTGGGCCTCTACTTTCCACCCCTCTAAGACCAGGCAGCCCCTGCCACAGAGCCCCTGGATAAGGGGCAGGTTCCAGCAACGCTCACCACGCCCGGGACAGGACCAGCTGGCACTCCTGGCATCAGCATTGCCGGCATCATGGGAGGCACCATGGGTGGCATCTGGGAGACAGAAAGGTGGCATGGCAGACTGGCACGTCACCCGGCAGGTACAGGGCAGGGCGGCTGATAAGGGGCAGAGCCAACAGAGCCAGAGAAATGGCCGGAGCTTCCCCAATTCCAAGGGGGCCGAACCAAGGGCCTCTGGCGAAGGACCTCACCCCAATTCCAACCCTGATCCTGGGATCCCCTCCAGGGAACAGCATCTGTGCAGCTCTGAGACAAGATCAGGGCCGGAGGGACATGGGAGAAGAGGCTGCAGAGCCCTTGTCTGCTGGGGCTTTCTCCAACATCTTCGTCTTCGAAGTATAGCAGCCCCAGCATGCTCCCTCTCCCCCCCAGTTACACTGCCCAATCATTGTCTCCCCTTCTCTCAGTCCCACAGCAAGGGGGACCAACGGCAGCCCTTCCTCACCCCCGCAGGCCCATTACACCAGAGCTGGGCTAGAACCCAGGAGTCCTGGTCCCAGCCTGCCCCGCTTTAACCCACTCCCCTCCCAGAAACCAGGAGTCCTGGCTCCCAATCCCCCCGCCCACCCATGACAGGTCCCACGCTCCCAAGGCTACGATCCTGAGCTGAGGGGCAAGGGGGCACTGGACTCAGACAGAGAGATGGACACCATACAGGGGAAGCGAGTAGCTTTACCTGTCCCATGGGTGGAGGCCCAGCCATGGGCGGGAGCAGAGGAGGCATCATGCCGGGCGGCATGGGGGGCATCGTTGGTGGTCTCTGCCCCATAGGAGGGAGTCCTAAGGGAGGGAAGGGAGGGGGAATCCCAGGAGGAGGCATCTAGGATCAAGAAGAACAGGCTGCAGGTTGTTCTGAACCTGGCCCCAGTCAGCCAGGGCCTCTCTGGCCATCACAGCCACTCATGCAGATGCACAGCGCCAGCACAGAGCGGGGCTGCCACAGGAACATCTTGTTCCAGTGCAAACCACATCAGTGACATCCTTGTCATCAGCACACCACCCCCACATGGGGGCTTTGCACCGTGGCAGCTCCCCTTGCCCCCGAACACTGCACTAACTCCCCCGCTCTGAGCTAAAGAAAAGCAATGAGTGTGAGCATGCACACAAGCACTCACACACAGACACGCACCACACAGGCACTTGCACACACACACACAGGCCAGTGAGTCCCCCCTTGCTTTGCGCTCCACAACACGTGGGCCATGCTGGTTTGGTTATGAAGTGACACCAGCCACAGGTAACTTACGAAGGGCGGGGGCATCATCGGGGGGGCACTGGGGAACGGGGCCGGCTGCCCCACCGGGCCACTGCTGGAGTCCGGCGCCGACTATCGACAGCAAGAAAAAAAAAGAAATGAAGGAAACAACTGGTACAAAAGGATGGCCCAGATGTGAAAGCAGGAGGGTTTGGGTATCAGGACTCCTGGGTCCCATGCCCATGCCCTAGGGCTGTGCAATGTGGCAGATAATTGCTCCTCAGGCTGGGTGCCCCCTGGCCAGACACATCTCTGATAAGCCACTAAATCATTTCAGAATCAAGAACAGAAAAAAACCAGCAGCAAAGGAAAAGATCTTCCCAGGGTCACTGCATTCCAGCTGGGAAATAAATCCTAATGCCTGGTCCTCGCCATCCATGGACCTGCAAGGCAGGAAGCGTCACGATCCCCATGGCCCAGAGAGAAGAGGCCCAGCCCCCCTGGCTCCCAGGTGAATGCCTCTGCCTCGATCTACCCTGGTTGAGTTATAGGGGAGTTAGGAACATTGAATGGATGTCAAACCCTCCCCACTGCACACTAGCTCTCGGGGGCATGGAAATCAGCCATCGGGGGCAAAAGGGAGCCAAAGGCTGTGCTAGCAATCCAGCCACTTCACTCTGGGCAATTTTTTGGCCAGGGCCATGCGGGTGACACTAAATGATCTCAATGGCTCCTTCTCGCCTTGAATCTGTGCGCTGCTCCGGCAGGTGGCAAAGGGAAAGAACTGACCATGGTTAGGCTGGGTCTGCCTCAGAATCTGACAGGCAGCTTTGGGCCAGGCTCCAAGTGCTGAAAGCAGAGTGCAGAGCCCCAGGGTGGGGCCTGGGAAATACCCAAGATGGATGGATGGAGAATGTATATGGGGATGGAGGGATGGATAGATGATGCATAGGGAGACGGACAGATGGGGAAGATGGAGCAAGACAGATGGCTGGAGGGTGCATAGGGAGATGGACGGACGGACGGATGGGGAAAGATGGAGCCAGATGGGCGGCTGGAGCGTATGTAGGGGGACAGACAGATCAATCGATCTTTATTTTCAGAACATCGCACTCCCTGGCACATGCAGAGCCTGGCCCGTGGCTCCTGGGGCTGAAGATGATCCAGGCCAGCAGAAATGGTATGTAATTACTGACGGACCCTGTGTATAACGAGTTGGGTTGTCTCAGCACACGCTGAGCAGGTGGTGCATTGTGATCCCTTCCCCCTTGGCCATAATTAGCCACCCACCCACCCACCCAGTGTTGGCTGCCTCGCAGAGAAGCCCAGCCCATGGGACTGGATGGGGACCCATCAGGCAGGAGAACCTGGGGCTGAGTGGGGGACCCCAGGGCAGACGGAGGCCCATGGGGCAGGGCAGCCTGGGGGCTGGGGTTAGTTGGAAGGACGTGGCGGATAAATCGCAGCAATGCCATTCGCCCTTTGCCCAATGCTGGGCGTGACCCCAGTGCCCCATAGCACTGCCCAGGGTCATTGGCTGGGGAGGGCTTTGCTGGGAAGGGGAGGTCAGGAGCAGCTCTGTCTGGGGTGGGGTAAGGGGGGCCTGGCAGGCTGGATCAAGGCAGGGGAACCCTGCTCCCACCTACCTTTTCCCTCCCAATTCCCCCCACAGGTGGGCACAGATCTCCCCCACCTTCCCCTTTGCTCCCCACAGCCCCTGCACAGAGCAAGGCCAGGTGCAGTGTAGGGTGCTCGCTGGGAGAGAGGCCCCCACTTCCCAGCCCCTGCGGGGGTCTAGGGGGGCCCAGACCGGTTTATGGGGGGCCCAGCCCCTGCAGGGGGTCTATGGGGGGCCCAGCCCCTGCGGGGGTCTATGGGGGCAGCCGTGCGGGGCTCAGTGGGGGCAGCCGGGGGGCAGGGGCTCTGCCAGGGGCTCTATGGGGGGCCCAGCCCCTGCGGGGGCAGACGCGGACGGACCCGGCCCGGGGGGTTCGTGCAGCGCCGAGCACGGGCCGGGCCCGGAGACAACAAAGCGGGACGTTACCATGCCAGGGCCTCGATCAGCTGGGCCCGCTCGGCCCACCCGGCAGTAAGCGGCGCTGCCATTGGCGGAGCGGCCGGGCGGGGCGGGGCGGGGCGGCGCAGGCGGGCACCCTTTCGCTGCCGGGCGGGGCGGGGGGCGGGGCCAGTGCAGAGCCCCTGCGGGCGGGGGATGGGCGCTGGCCAGGACGCCTGGGTTCTTTCTTCTCTCTGCTCTGCCAGTGGCTGGGGCGTGTCCTCGGGCAAAGCCCCTCCATTCCCGCGTGCTCCCGCGCCCCCGCTCCCGGGCACCGGCCCATGCCAGCAGCTGGCGCCCCCGATCGCCCTGGTCCTGTCCCCGCGTGGAGCCAGGGCTGGGGATCAGGCGGGCCGGGCCGGGCCGGGCCGTAGCCGCAGATGGGGTCGAAGGGGTCGGCCCCCAACCGCCCCTGCTCCCAGCGCCCCCCCTGCACCCCTGCACCCCCGTGACCTGCCCCAAGGAGCCGGTGCCTCTACTCTGACCTCTTGGCCCAGTCAGCCGCCTCTCCCGGGCTCGGTGCACCCGACCTATCCTGCCTCCTGCTGCCGAGCTCCGGAAGATACAGTGCGAGGGACCCCTTGACACAGGGCAGACGTGGCGCCCAGCAGCCTGCAGCCTGCACAGCACTAGGGATGCTTGTGCAGAAAAGGGACTGATTCTGCACCAGGGCCATAAGGCATATTATGGGTGGTACTGGGGCCAAAACCCCCATCAGTGCCTCCTCTGGCCCAATGCAACAGACACTCGCAGTCCGACTCTCTGCCCATTCCTGCCACCCGGCCTCCCATGGAGCGCCTGCTGGTTTCCACGGGTCGGCCACAGCAGCGTACAGCCGGTGGCCAGGTATTTCCCACCACTTCTCGAAGAGTTTTGAACCCTCTCCTCGCACCCCTCCCTCACCCCAGAGAGCCAGCTCAGGACCCAACCCTGGAACCACTGACCACCGCCAGGAGTGCCCAGGGGGCTGTGGGAGAGATAGGGGTGTCTGAGGACAGACAGATCAGATGTTCTCCCCACTCTGGGGGGTAAATTAGGGGGCACCAGACGACTGTCTATGCAGAGCATTGCGAGTGCTAGAGCAGAGGGCTGGGAGCCAGGACACCTGGGTTCTGTTTCCTTTTCTGCCTAAAATGGCTGCCTGACGGAGGAGGGCGACTCTCTGCCCCTCTGCTTGACCCTCTGGGGCACAGGGCTGACACAGCTCCCCAAGGCCATGGCACAAGTGTTATGTCACCATACGGCAGAATTTCCTCTGAGCGGCCCCATGGCCCGGGAGGCAGAAATGCCAGCTCTGGCTGACACACGCATTCCTCGCGCCTTCCCTTCGCAGGCTCTCCAAGCACTTTCCAGCCATTCCCGGTTTAGCAGGGCACAGCAAGACAATGTGACATGTCCCGGGTCCCCAGCAGGCTGGGCTAGGATTATACCGAGTGTTCACCAGCTGAGGATCCAGCCCAAAGATGCCCCCTGCCAGGGTGCTACATGTGGACGCTGAGGCCACGGGGGGGGGGGGGGGGGGCAGAGGGTGCGTGATGTGTGGAAAAACAAAAGCCCCGCTCTCCTGCGCACCAGGAGCATTTGGGTCGCTGGGCCCCACATAGCCCATGGATCTCCCAGTTCTCGACCCAGGCGCCGCCCAGCTGTGTAAGTCAGGTCAGGCGACTTAGTGGGATTGAGGCCAAGAGGGAGGAGGAGGAGCTGCTTGATGCATCAAACGTGCAGTAAACCCACTGCTGCTCCATCTCCCCTTACGGGCCTGCTGCAGCCACTGGGACGGGGGGCCAGGCTCGGCCAGGACGGACCCACAAACATCTCCTCTGGGAAACCAGAGTCTGAGGCCACAGACTTATTTCATTGGGACGCCTTTGAAAATATTTCAGCTGTGACGCCGCCCCCCACCGTGCCATCCTTACCGACATGCCCAGAGGGCTGACAGCCCCCCCATCAGAATAACCCCGGTTTGAGAACCCCTGCTCTGCAGTGATGGCATCAATCCAGAGTGAGTCGGTGGAATTACTCCGGTATTGCTCGGGCAACACTTGAGACAATCTGATCCTGACCCCATTGCCGTTGGGGTGACTCTGGATTTGCCCCAAGGGACCCGAGAACAGAATCCACCCTTTCTCTCTTAACTGGGTGGGCTCCGGAGGATGTGGGAGATGCCCGTCCTGCACTCTGTCACTAGTGGATGTCGGAGCCGGAGGCAGCACCCAGGAACCACGGCAGTGCAGAGAAAGTGCCCTGTGTTTCCCGGAGCTGGGTTTGTGGGTCACAGCCCTTAAGAAGGGTTTTGGCAAGGAGGCATTATAATGGCACAGGATTATTTTCCAGCAACCACTTGCCTTTCTGTGTGATCTCGTTTAGAGTCTCTCCCGCCTCTGCTTTAATGCTTCACCGTCAGGCCCTTAGATTGAGCCAGGGTGTGATCCTATGATGGAGGTGGCTACGTTTCCAGATCAGACTGATTGGGTCTGATCCCTTCTGGGGGCAGAGCGATCACCCAGCCCTGAAATGGGACGCAGCAGCTCTTTGACAATCGCAGAGCAACGCCATGCAAGGGTTTGAGACGGGAAGGGAGATCCAGCCCCCAAGTGAACCTGCAGATGGACCCTCAGGGCAGTACCCGGCTCCAGCCTGAGTGTGGGGCCTTTCATGGCTTTGAGGTCCCAGGCCCAAGTCTCATTACACTTCACCTGACAGACAGAAGCCCAGCTCCCCCCCCCCCCACTGCCCTCCCAGAGCTGGAACTACAATCCAGGAGCCCTAACTCACAGACACAACCCCCTGCTCTAACCACTAGCCCCCACTCCCCTCCCTTAGCCAGGAACAGAACCCAGGCGTCCTGCTTCCCAGTTTGCTGTTTTAACTACTTCCTAACCCTAACAAGACAGTGTCTGCCCTTCGCGCGACAAGCCCCCAGCACCAGGCCTTTAAAAGGGGCAGGGTTTGTGTAAGAGGCAGAGTTGAGCTCCCGGTGGATAACAGGAATGGATTTAAACATCTGCCATGCCAGGAGCTGACGGCCAGAGAAATATCCCCAGGGATTGAGGCGTAGAGGGGGTGGGGACACTCTTATCTCAGCTTCTTATGTGTACAATAAAATCAAACCCTCTCCAGCATCTTCACAATGCCCGTGCCCACGGGTATCATACAACTGATTACAGCCACAGCAGCGGCACTAGCTGGAGCCGAGCAAGATGCATTAGAGCCAGCCTCTTCCACAGACTGTCCATCGGAGGCAGGATTTCTGCTGAGTAAAAAGGAACACATTGGTACGCTGGCTAGTTCACCAAGTGTCTGGCAAGCCCAGCCCAGCCCTTCCTCACACGCACGTTAGCTAACTCAAGGCTCAGTCTCGCTGGCAGGCGGCTAGGGCTGTTCTTAACATTTTACAGACAGGGCTGAAGGAGACACACAAGAGGACTAAGTGACATGACCAAGGTTAACCCAGAAACAGCCTCATGAGTCGAGGCTTTACGCCCAAGGCGATCCAGGCTTCCCTGGACAGCACTTCAGTCAATCGTAACCAAGGCACTTTTCACTCATCCCTTGAAACAGGGAACCCCAGCTGCAGTCAGAAACCTGGGGCTCAGCTCCCAGTTCCTGCACAAAGCTGCTTTCTCCTGACCTTCAGTCACTGGTCTGTCCTTACAGTGCCAGGTCTGTGGAGCAGGAACTGTCCACAAAGAAATCATCCCCACTGATGACAGTGCAGGGGAATGGCTGGAGCACAGGGCTGGGAGTTTACCACGCAGTCCAGATCGCTCTGAATCAGTGACCCGCCGCGCTCTTTGTTATTCACCATTTCCCCATTTGTGTGTCATCTCGAAACTTCACCAGTGATGATTTTATGTTTTCTTCCAGGTCACTGCTGATAACATTAAATAGCCTTGGCCCGAGAAGCACTCCCTGCAGGAAACCATTAGAAAGACACCCACTTGACGATTCCCCATTTACAATTACATTTAAGACACATCACACAGACAGCTTTCAATCCATGTAATGTGGGTCCTGTTAATTTTATAACATTCTAAGTTTTTAATAAAAAAATAATGCAGTACCCAGTCCAATGTCTTAAAGAAGTCTATTATGGCAACGCTATCTCAATTATTAACCAAACTTGTACTCTCATCAAAAAATATCACATTACTTTGATGTGATTTATCTGTCAATTTGCATTAAGTGCATTATTCTCCTCTAGTTCTTTATTAATCCAGTCCTGTATCAGCTGATCCAGGATCCTGTCCAGGATAGATGTCAGACTGACAAATTCATAATTACTGGGTCATCCTGTTTATCCATTAGCATTCTTCCAGTCTTCCAAGTGTTATTGAAAATCAACATTAATGGTCCCGTGAGCTCCGCAGACAGCTCTTTTAAAGCTCTTGGATGCAAGTTATTTGAACCTGCTGATTCAAAAATGTTTAACTTTAGAAGCTCCTGTTTTACAACCCCTAGAGATGCTAGTGAAATGGAGACAAATTCCAGAGGGGGAGCCGTGTCAATCTAGTTCAGTAAAACAAACAAGGAGTCCTGTGGCACTTTTAAAGACTAACAAATTTATTTATCACACAAGCTTTCATGGAAGAAAATCTGACGATGTTGGATTTTCTCCCACGAAAGCTCATGCGATAAATAAGTTTGTTAGTCTTTAAAAGTGCCACAGGACTCCTCGTTTGTTTTAGTGGAATGGAAAGACTGTTATCATCACCATATGATGAGACTATAACATCTATTTCCCCCCAAGTACAGAACAATAATATTTTGAACACGTTTGCCTTTTCTGCATTATTATTGATAATTTTACCATCTCCATCTAGGAATGGACCAGCACCATTGTCAGGATTCTTTTTGTTCCTAATTTATTTGTTTTTTTTTTTAAACCTCATTATTGTCCTTAACTCTGTGGGCCAGAGAGTTCATCTTCTGTCCTTTGGCTTCCCTTATCAATTTTGTACAATTCTGGGAATTTTGGGGTATCTAGTAAGGTAGTCTTAAATTATTCCCAATTATCATTCACATTTTTCTGATTAAATTTTTCCTCCCAGCTGATTTGGGTCATAGTTTTCAGCTTTGTGACATTTGCCCTGTTAAAGCACCAAGTATTTATATTACTGGTCTGGACTTTATTCTGATTGCACATTATAGTGTACCAAGCAGCTCTTTCTCTTAGCAAAATAGTAAGTCTGGAGAAATCTCTAACCAAAGTCACAATGGCCAATTGAAGTCTTCCCCACTTCACTCTCCCCTTCTGCAGGGAATTCTCAATAGATCTGAGGACAGCTGGAGAAGGGGCATTTTTTAGTACTTGCTACACACATAAAGGAGACGGTGCCCCTTCGACATTGAACGCCAATGTCAGCCAGCCTATGGGGGCAGAATGCTACTGGATTCCTTTCCAATAATGCTGAATACAGGCCCTGTCCCACAAGCAGCTGCAAAGCAGAGTAAGAATGCTTTTACAGTTGCACAACCTGGACGGGTGGGGAGGTGAGCTACACTCAGTGACTGAAATGCAATTTACAGAAATTTGTTCCACTGAGAGAGGGAGACGAGATGCTTAGGCTCAGAGTCTGAGGGTCAACTAGGCAAGCAATGTCAGTCTGGTGTCACTGGTGACACATACAGAGCTAAGGCAATTTGCACCAGCTGAGAATCTGGGCTTTTCCAACAGGTGGGGAATGTTACAGAACCTAGCATGAACAGAAATAGCCACAAGCATTAGAAAGAAAAGTGATATTTTAAGCGTCTCTCTGCATTTTTGGGAATGCATACACTGCAAAGTGCCCTAGGCTACATGGCACCAGAATCATGCCCGTGAAACTGACCAAGAACCATCTAGGAACAAGTGAGACTGATCCATCGTGGATCCCTGTCTCCACTAACCCAGTGAGCCAAGTCCTCTAATTGTTATAGGACAATTTGCTCACTTCACCATCAGCTGCCCCTTCCTCTCCTCTTGCCCCTCCACTCTTTGCATCTTGGCCTACCCTAAATGGTGAGCTCTTTGGGACAGTGCCTGCCTTCTGACCACAGATCCGAGGGGAGCCCAGCCCTGAACCTCTGTTGTCGGCACTACCGCAATACAAGAAACAGCAACACCGATACACACACGCCGGCAGGGATCGCTTTGTGTTGAAAAAGGAATCAGAACGGAAGTTAGTTTCCATTTATGCTCAATATTTTTTTTAATGAAACAGAGAAGGGGAGGAAAAGTCGCATGAGCGGCTACCACAGAACACAGGGACGACATTAACAACAAGCACTGGGAGCATGCCCAGGGCTCAGGATGCAACCCCCACTCTGGCCATTTTAGGCTAGGAACCAGTAAGTGATATGCAGCCCATCTGGCAGCACTGAAAGAGATCAGACACATTTAGCGAGGAGGATTTTCCTAGGTCTGGCTGTGTTTGTGTCTTCATCTTTTGCTAGCACTAAAGAATCTTCCCGAAGCAGAACAAGGAGGAGAGGCCCTGCCTTCAGTCGCCAACCCGTTCTAATGTTCATCGCAGAACACATTTACGGCCATTCACATCCCCCCGAAGGTGGCTCAGACAGGACCTCATTTGTTGTCCTCAGTGTGCAAATCGGAGATTCACGCAGTGAGCTTCACAGACTCATCCAAAGAGAGGAAGGGGCCAGCTTCAAACAAGAGGTTTTGCCCTTCTAGGACGGGGGAGCTCGTCAAAGCAGGAAGAGAAAAGGGTGAGGGATGTCTTTCGAGAAAGGAAAAGACAAAATCTTTCCTGTTGCCTCTGAAGATCAGCAGCAGCCACAGCCAGGCACCAGTCAGGCATTTACTAACCTACTTCCAGTTCTTCTTCTGGCTTTCCAAGGGTGACAGGGCAGGTTCCACATCTCCTCATGGCACTAGGGGCCAACAATCACCACGTTCATCTCCTTGGAGGGCCTCCTGTCCTTCACGAGCAGGTTCAGCATGCTCTCCGACTTGATCAGTAGGTTGCAGCCCAGGAAGAAAATGCCAAAGACAACAGTCAGGCAAAGCACGCAGAGTACAGCAACCTGCACCACCTTCACCACGTCTTGGCTCCTCTGCTCGCTCTCCGCCCCTGAGGCCCGCACGCCCCCGTCCCCAGTCACCAAGGTGCAGCAGGAACCCAGGATGGAGTTCACTGTTTGAGCGGCTGTCCGAGGGGACTGTGGGGTGTTCATGAAGGTGCTGTTCATTTCTCAGCCTGCCCAGCCAGATGGGGGGTGCAGGAGGGATCCTGAATGGGGCCCCAGCTGAGCGCTCTCCGTGTCCCCCAGCTCCCAGCTCAGCCGGTCCCTCAATGCCCCCGTTTCCTCCTCTCCTCCAGGAGCTTGCTGGGCTGTCAGCCGATGAAGTGCCTGCAAGGCAAGATTGTGGCCGCCAGACACTGACAGACGGGGAGGGTTTAAGTGATGTCAGGAACCCGTTCTTTCTCCAGCCCTGTGGGTCTTAACAAGTGATCTCCCTCCAGCCGGAACCAGAAACCCTGCATCCCAGGAGACAGTGCTCCCTCCCACCCCGGGGGAAACCCCTGCACCCCAAAGAAAGATTCCTTCCACCTCACCCTCTCCCTCCTCTTCCTGCCCCCTAGGACAACCCCCAACTCCACACCAGCCCCACAACCAGAGTCCCCCCTCCTCACACACAGGCCCAAGTACCTTCCCTAGTTGCCCCTAGGCCCCCCCAGCCCCACGGGGGTGAGGTAGGGACAGGGTCTGCCCATCGCTGGGGTTTGCCCCTTGGTCACCTGCTCACCCTTCCCACTCCCAGAATCCGAACTGGAACCAGAGCGGCTGGCTCCGGGTGATGCCCCCTGGAGAAGTGCAGCTGGCCAGGCTGCTTCGCCCTCGGCTGAGAGATGGAAAGTTTTGCTCCCTGGCTGTTTGTTCGGCACACAGGTTGTGAAATGGAATGAGTCAAACTTGGCCAGCCAGCGAGTTTCAAGCAGAAGTTTAAGATAAAACTTTTCAGCAGCTATTTACATTAGGCTTCGATGTGAAATCTCCCTGCCGTGCAGCAGGTGCAGTTTGGACTCGCCCGCCGCATCCACAGTCAGTAAAGAGCCAGAGCATTTTTCAGCAGCCAACTTGTTATTCCTCCTCTCTGGGCCACACCCCGATGGGGTAAATCTCCTCCACCCCCCTGAATCTATGCTGCACACAGGTACCTTCACGATCCACCCTGAAGCACGATCTAGCATTGGAGACGAGTTCCAGAGAGGGAGCCGTGTTAGTCTAATCCAGGAAAACAAACAAGGAGTCCTGGGGCACTTTTAAAGACTAACATTTATCTAGCTCAGTGCCAGCGTGGCCGCACTTCAGTTCTGCAGGCTGAAGTAGCCTCCCTGGGGAGAACAACGGGCAGAGCCTCTGCTGAAATTTCCCTGTCTAAAGCCAAGCGCCCCCATGCCACCTTTCCTTGCCCTGCCTCGCTGAGCTCAGAGACGTTGCTTCCACGGCTATTCCAGGGCTCAGCTGTCACTACTCCGGGACCCTCCCGTGCTCTGCAAACAGCCTCCTCTTGTGCTTTCTGGGAAGCAATGGTTTCCCTTCCTCAGGACGTTTGGTGGGGAGCTGAGGCCCACCCATTATTAGCACCGAATTCCCTGCCTTGCTCGTCAGCCTCCCTTTCCACTGCGCAACGCGGAGCTAGTTACCATGGGGAAGTATTTTACCAAACGACAGGTGAGCGGTTTCCCTCCCTTCTAGCGCACAGTGCGCCAGTCAGATTACCAGTGCAAAGGGTCCCGTTACCCTGCGTGCCCTGCATGTGGGGCCTAGGGTTAAAGACTTGAGTGGAGCCCGTTCCTCACAAGCTCTTTCCTTCCACGAGTCGCCTAGGCGTGCTATTGTGCTGGACCAATGTTCTTGTCCATTCTCTGGGCGTCATATCCATTCCGAGTGAAGGTCAGCACTGGTGAAAAGGGTCACATTTGCCCCTCTGGAGACCAATGATCCCAGTCTGACTCGACCCATCCCAGGACAATGGCCTCCTCCGTCCCTGTGATGGCAGCAGCAAAGCATTTAAAGTCAAAATTCCCAAGAGCTGCCCCGATAATGGTGGCAGCAAGTTTCTGTTCAACCCATGGGTGCTGAGTGCCCGGGGCCCTATTGACTCCGCTGGGGACCACGGGTGCTCAGCAAGCATGAAAAGCAGACCGCTGCTGGCTCAGGTGGGGCTCCGGGACCATTCAGCAATCGGCCTTCTGCGGGGGCTGGGGCCAGGCGAGGGCGAAGCTCTACACAAGCTGACCCAAGAGGCACCAGTGGGTGGGCAGGAGACCCAGGAGCCAGCGCAGCTGCCAGCTGGAGTGACCGCTGGCCAGACCTCTTTCTATCTCAGGGTCCACTTGGCCCAGGGAAGGGCCGGAAGCGCAGACTCTGGGAAGGGAAAGGGGCCCCACACGCAGGTGCCCAGTGCAGGAGATGTTAGTCTGGAGGCAGACCGGTCCTTCCATGCCTCCCAGCTTCTCCTCAGCCCCAGGGGCCCGTGCCATGAGAGCAGAAGAAAGGCCAGGCTGGCTGGGACCAGAGGCTGCAGAGGGAGTGAACAGAACAGGGCAATTCTCTTGCAGCAAGGAGTGTCCCCGGCTCTCAGGAGAGTCTGGTGGGCATGGGGGGGGGGGAGGCCGGGCCCCGAGATCTTTGGGAATCTGACCAGGGACATTCCCATGCAGAGCACTGAACAGGCTGCCCCAGCCCTCCCGTCAGCATTGTACTCCCCCCACTCCTTCCTCTGCCCTTCAACCAGCATCTGTTTTCACTTCCTTGGGCTCTGTAAAACTCACTCAGCCAACGCGAGCAGAACACTCCTCTGGGGAAATACTTTATTAGTGAAACTCCGCACTGCTTGAGCGGGGGGCGACCGTCGCGAGCGGCATATGGAGAAGGCCCACGGCAGCGTTATCACAGCCAGAGCCTTACAGAACGCAGGCAGCCAGTCCCTTAAACACACCGTCAGTCTGTCACAGAGGACATGGGGACGGGACCCAAGTGTGCTTGGGGGATCTCCGCCCTGCTTTAGGCAGCTCTCCTTGCTGCATGGGTCTCTCTTCGGCACTCAAGGACAACGAAGGGGTATTTTTGCTCTTCACACAATGCTGGCAGCGGACAGGAAGGCTGCGTGCCTGAGTTCAGACCCTGCAGGCCCCTTCGCCGGGTGGCAGGCCTCGCGCTGCGCGGAGGAGCACACAGGAACAGTAGGAGCTGCGGCTCCGGCACTGTGCTGGCGGCTGAGTGTCGGTCACTACATCTGCCCAGTCACGAGCCCCTGGTCTAAGGCGCCTGCACAGGGAATATGCGTTTCCCGGCCATGCCGCACTGGTTTAGGGAAGGGGCTGGATAAAGGTGAATACAGGGTCCATGGCCTTTGGAGACGGAGACAGAGAAGGGCCTTGCCTGGCAGGGACACCCGACTGTTATGGGTGGACAGCTGCCACCGCCGTGGGCAATTCTTTCCCCACTCTTCCACCAAGGCAGCGTTACAGGAAGAGAAACACAATCGCCAGCCAGAGGGTCCAGAGCAGTGAGGGGCCGTGTGCAGGAACCAAGGCAGAACACAGCGCAGGGCTGAGGCTCCACAAGGGAAGTGGTCCTTCAGGGGGGACGGCAGAGCACAGGGGAAGCCAGCGGGCCAACTGCAATCCAGGATGTAGGGAACAGGCTTGCTGTCATGTCAGGTCGCAGCTTTCGGCAACCCCCTCGCAGAGGATGGCCCGTGTTCAGCCTGCAGAAAGCTTCAACCGGACATTGACAGTTGAAAAGGCAGCGCGGCCTGCCCCGGCAAACACCGGCTGGGACTATTCTATCTGCCAGAAAGCCCTGGGTCGCCCTGTGTGATGGGGAGCAAAGTACCCGTCCCCGGCGCCTGGTTCTACAGAGCCAGCGTGTCTTTGATGAGCCGTCGCATGGTGGTGGTGACGGAGGTGCCGAGGGAGTCTGTGATCTGATAGGCGGTTTTGTAGAGGTAGGGCTGCACATCCTTCAGGCCTGTATCAAAGACATTGTCCACCTCCGACTGGGTGGGCATTTTGGGCAGGTACTCATGCCGGTTCATCACCTCCACGATGTTGATAATCTTCTCGCACAGCTTCTCCCCCACCTTCTCCCGGCAGATCTGTCGCTCCTGCTCATTGGCAAGGTTCACCACGTTGACCTTGATGGTCCACACCTCCCAGGGGATGCACTCATCGGAGAAGGGCCAGCGGGACTTCTTCTTCTGGTAGAACTCCAGGGAGATCTGCCCAATGCCATCGCTGCCAGAGCTCCTGAGGGCATCCTGGGGAGAGAGCACCCATACAGCCAAGGTCAGGGGCTTCGGGACACTGGAGCAAGGGGCTGTAGGAGACTGCCAGCACCCTGCCTTATGCAATCAAGAGAATTCAGAAAAATCTCGGAATTAGGTGTAGCACCATGGGCCCAGTGTATTAAACCGTGGCTGAGGGCATTGTGAGGCTGAGCGGGCTGTGAGTGACCATTTAGAACATTACCCGTACCAACAGCAGAGAACTGCAGTAACCATTGCACAGGATAGACCAGCTAAGGTGCCCATGGAGACGTCACAGTTCGCTGCAGCTGATGAGCACCTTTCTATGCATCAGTTTTGTACACTGAGTTCTAAATATGCCTGGTGTCTTTGTGCTTCAGCGTGTGCTGTGCTGCAGGGGGACACCGGCACTAAACGGGCCATCAAGGGAACTCAAAGGCAGAGTCAACCCAGGGAAAGCAGCCAGGGGCTGAGGCTTTTCCAGGCCCTGTGCTGCATGGCCATGTTTGGGACAAAGGAAGTACAAGTTTCACGGCAGAAACTATAAAATGCAGCTGCAACGTCTCCATCTTGTCTTCATTCCTGGTTCCTACTCTGGATCCACTCATCTGCACCTGAAGCTGTGAACGAAGGACTGAGACCCAGCCAGCTACTGATATAACCAGAAGTACTGGCTGAGCCTGCGAACCCACAATTCTGCTACCACTGATAGACATGGACGCATTGCCTCTGACTGGTTTGATCATTTATCCTTTCTCTGCTTACACTGCAGTTCCCAAACTGTGGGTCGTGACCCCAACATTTCAGAAAATGGCCTCCTCCACACGCACCGTATACACAAGCTCACGTCCCACGGGGAAAGCTAGTTTGCTCTGCAAGATGGCACCCTCCATGCAGCATGACCTGGTTAGAGCAGCGGGCTGGCTTTCTTTCCTGGCTGCATCTTACACCCGCTCCTGGCCCTACCCCCATCAGCAACAGAGAGGAACCAGCCCTGGTCAGCGCGTGGAGATACTGGCAATTTCCAGCTGTTCTGAGACCTCGCTCTCTGACCACGTCCACGTAAAGTCATTACGCCAGGGACTCGAAACATCAACAGCCTCTTTGAGAGCTAAAACGGGAGCTCCAATGGCAAACGCGGCGACTGACGTCATCGCTGCCCATTAGGGCGAGCGAAGCACTGGAAGCAAATGGATGCCGGGGGTGTGTTCACCACGAAAACAGGGCAGAGCAGCCAAACCACAAGAAATGAAATGTGGAAAAACTTTTAAAGGGGTTTGAAAGGCTCAGTCACTCATGTAGACGACTCACCCCTCGGAAAAGGGACACTGCTCATTGCTGAGTGGGTTCATAATGCAGGAAACTCGAGGGATGTTTTGTTCCCTAAATCTCCCTAATGAAAATTCTCCGCAACACATGTCTGGGATTGAATTCCCTAGGCTGAGCTCCTTCCCAGCTCTTGGCCACAGGGTAGTTTCCTACCCCAGATGACTGCTAGTGTCCTTTCACTGGAGAATTAGCTGCCCCACAGCCCTGGCACACCCCCGCCCCTCCTTGCTGGGGGAAGCTGATTTACCGAGGAAGAATGCAATGCACCGAGCATGTCTCTCCACTGCAGTTAACCGGGGTGATCGGCGCCTGAGTCTGGGCAGCTGGGTTAGCCTAGCCAATGAGCGAACATCCCACTGCAATTGCTTTGCACGTTTCTGGGTCCACCCTGGCTCTGTGCTCGCCCCGGGGTGTAGGGACACAGCCTCGGTTCCCTGTGAGACCCAGCCTGCCCTCCGGGGTGGAACTGGAGGACGAGCACACTCAAATTATGTAGCCTGCATCCTTACTGCAAAATGGGCAGGTTCCAGCCCGAGTGAAATGGAGCCACGGTCCAACCCACCCTCCCTGCTGGGTCAAACTTCTCCAAGCCTGGAGCAGAGGTTTTCCTGTGTGGATGGCAGGCGGCTGGGCTAGAGCCAGGGGCAGGCTGTTACCTGCAAGGTTAACACCAGGCGCTCTCACTCCGAGGGCCTCACTTTCAATGCCTTGGGGCCAATCAGAGCAGCTCAGTGTCTGCAGCTCCCGCACCCCTGGTGGGATTTCTACTCCTCACTTCCTCGGAAACACCAGGCCCCAGGCGTCTCCCAGCTGGACAACGGCTGATGGGCACTGCCCATGCTTTAATCCCAGACACTGCTCTTAGCCCAGAGCGGATATTTGCTAGGGCGGGTAACGGGGCGGTGCGAGACTCGGTTCACTAGTGACTGTGCAGCGCACCAGGATCCTTGGGGAAATGGCCACGGAGAAGGGCCCAGCGTCCTACAGCCTTCAGCAAACACCGCACTATGAGGATCCCTGCACAGGGCCACCAGGTTCCTTACCTTGAATTCCCCAACGGCCTTTCTCAGTGCTCGGTCCAGCTCCTCGGAGGAGACCCTTGCGTAGGTGAAGTCAATGAAGTCGCAGTCGACGTCCTGCGTCCCCACGGTCCCGATGGAGTAGGTCCCCTCCTTCTTGTAGTGGAACTTGCCGCTGCTGCGGTGGAGGAGGATGGTGTGCAACATGGCCAGAATGGCCTCCTCGACCTGACGGCCTTCCACCGACACCTCCAGCACCTCGGAGCGGCAGTTCATGGCGCTCTGCACCTCTGGCGTGGGAGCCCGACGTTTCCAGCTGGGGATGGCAAAGCGGCACTCCGTTACCAAGTCAGAACTCTGACAGCGCACCACTGTGGCATGGGAGAGGAGGGCGGGACTGCCGGCATGGCACCGGCCCGGGACTCAGCTCTGCCACTCTCTGTGGGACTGTGGCTAAGTCACTTGGCCTTCCCAGGCCGCACTCCCCAAGCTGTGCACCGAGAACCCTCCTCTCTCGCCCTAGGAGGGCAAACTCTTGTGGGCAGGGAGCGCTGCCTTGGCATGCTGTTGGGCAGCCCCTGCACCAGGGGTACAGGCCTCTGCTGGGATGCAGGCGTCACCAGAGTCAGTTGTTTGCTGACCAGAAGGGTGTGTTAATTGTTGGTGTGAGCAGGGCCGCAGGAATCATGTGACCTGAGTTCCTAACTCAGCCTCCCTGTTCCTCAGCTCACTGCTCTGCAATGAGATAACACCCTGGCTGTTATGAGGGATCTTTAATGTCTGGAAGCAGGTCAGGTGCTCTAGGAATGTGACGCATCCTCCTCGTTATTGACACTCTGGAGCTAATTCACAAGCCTGCTTTGCAGGGTTTCACAACGTGGCTGAGTCAGCAGCTCTTCTATTAATAAAGGGCACTGAGCCAACACATCAGACACCCTGCACCCCGCAGGCTAAGCACACGGGAGATGCAGGTGACACTCTTACCCCCCATCCAGTCTGGGAAGGGTGGCCAGAGGTTTGCTGACCCACCAAGATCTCACAAGGGCATCTGTGACTGAGCAGGGAACTGAAGCTGGGCTGTTTGAGACCATCAGAGGACATCAGCTGCTCCCCTGAGATGGGGACTGCTCAATAACATCACGAACTCGCACGCATATCAGTCTCTGTACCTGGGCGCATTAGCCCCTAATTCCAGTACCTTTTCCACAGAGTGTCTTGGGCACTCGGCCAATCCCTTTCCAAATCTTGTTAAATTCTCTGCTTCGGTGATTTCAGGTAGGACGGATCCCTGAGTGGAAGGCAAATTATGAAAATTATTACTGCTCCTGGCTCCAACATCTCTCTGGTCTGACCCTCACCCTTACCTGTCCTCAGCCAGACAGAGCACAGCTCACATGACACTTCCACGTTCTGTTTGAATTTATTAATAAAACCGAACACTAGGACAGCACCTTTCATCAGAAGATCGCTACGTGCTTTGCAAACATTAACTAAGCCTCCTATCCCAATCGTCCTGTAGGCAATTACTCCCACTTCATAGATGGGGAAACTGAGGCACTGATTTACTCAGGCTCAAGTAGCAAGCCAGGGGAAGAGCTCTGAAGAGACTGAGTCATGACTCTCCCCCTTGCATTAGCCACTGCAACACACAGCCTGCTGGTCCGTGTATTTTTGCAGCTATTCTTGATAAAGAATGTTTTTACAGTGGGGGGAAATACCATTTTTTTGGTAGAAAGTATTAACACCCCCAGGTCAGCTGGTGGAACGAATGGCAACGGACCATGATTAAAAAGAAACATTGGCATCCTTTGGTCTCCTGCGCACGGGACGCCAGCCTAATAAATCTGAGCAGCTCCCACGTCTGGCGAAACCTTGCCGAGATCTATGGAGATGTGTCTGCAAACGGCCAGCACCGGCAGGGGCAGAGGCGATGGGGAGTGAAAAGCTGTTTCTGCTGCCAAAAGCCAAAATAATCCGGCTCACACGGATCCCGGGAAAGGAAATCTTCCTGTAGCGACGGCACAGACTGCCCCCTCGCGACTCGACTGCAAAGCGCGGGGCACAAACACCCTTCGCCCTTGTGGGCCGCGGGGAGAAGGCGCGGCCGCCCCAGGCCACCCTCCCTCGCCCTGCCCGCCACAGGGTTTCAAAGACGGGCTCGGCTGGCCCAGCCCGCGGCGTCAGGAAGGGACAAGCGACTCTTCCGGGGCGGCCGTGGACGGAGCCCGGAGCCGACCAGCGATGGGCCATGGGGGCTGGAGCCCGGCGCGTGACGTCACCCCGCCTGCCTCAGTTTCCCCACTCGCCGCGCAGGCTCGCACGGGCCCAGAACGGGGCGGGCGGACCAGGACAGGCGCGTCTGCGCGGCGGGCAGCGGTATCCCGCTCCGGGCGGCGCACCGGGCACCCCCCCCCGGCCCCTCCGCTCCGCCCGGCCCGGCCCCGGGACTGGGGGGAAGTCCCGGGCACCCCTCCCCCCATACCTGCCTCCGCAGCTGGTCACGGCCCCGCCCCCCGCCTGGAACAAACCATCGCGTTCCCCAACTGGCGCAAGGGGGAGACCTTGGAACGTCCCATCCCAGGGCACGGAACAAACCACCCGCGAGGGGGGAGCAAACTATCTGCCACTCTCTGAAGACCCACCCGCGCACCCCTCCCTCTTTTCTACCCACAATCCCTTTAGGTGCGTGGAGTAAATAGCAGCTGTCATTGCCTCTCCTTCATTTACTTTAGCCTCTCCCCTCAAACAAAGAAAACTTGTTAGCGATCCCCCCTTTCAATTCTGTCTTGGTTCGTTCCGAGGAAGGAGAGGCACATTGCTGCCTGGCACAGAGCAGCGCAGAGAGCGTCGGGGTTGGCTCTCGCCTGCCCCCTGGCCCGGAGGCCTCCCCATGAGGCGGTGCGTTTCCCCAGCCCCCCCTTTAATTTGATCGGACCAGCCCAGCCTCGAGAGCTAATGAGTTCGGAGTGAAAAACAGGAATATTAAAAATAATATTTGGGGAGGTGAGATGGGTTTCTTTGTGCCTGATCAGGAGCAGGCGGCCTAGACGTTGACCTCTCCCATGCTCACCTGACTCCAGGAGCTGGGGCTTGAGGAAATACACCAAATATTGGCAGCTTTAGCAACACTGACACTTATTTATACTGGGCCCCATGTGACCACCCACTCCAAGGAAATAAGGCACAAACTGAAAAACACAGGACAGCTTAATTCTTACAGGGCACGTTGTGTCGTTTGCTCTTTAAACACCAAGGTGCGGAAAGCACCCAAGGAGCCAGACTTACCGAATGGGTCACACTTACTAGCCATGCACACTGCTGCTCTGGCTGGTTCCTGGAGGTTTCTGGAACACAGAGAGCACAAAGAGAGGGGTCACAAATGATTTAAAGGGGCTCTGTCCTATTCCTGACCCTGAACACTCCAGAGGGCGTTCTTATTTGTGGTGCAAAATCGTACGTCTGCGTCAAAGCCAAGCTTGTCAGCAGCTGATTGGAGGAGGAAAGTTTCTTTCTACCTGGACCATATCCTGCAATCCTCACTCAAGATCGGGCTTGCTTTGCCTGGGATCAGGCCCTTGCTGAGCTCATTCTGTCCCCTCCTAGCACAGGGCGCTTCCAGAGGAGCCGCCAGTCTGAGGAGGGACATCCCTGGTATCGTGTCAAATATTCTCCATCCCTCCTCAGACGGCGTATCAGCTCTCACTGGCCGTGCTGGGCAAAGAGCACCAGCGGAGCTTTCGCTGTCACTGGCATGCTGAGCTATTTATAGGTGGTGCGATAAGGGGCTATTCTGAGGTCTGGGCTCCCTTGCGGTTATGTCATTCAGCTGGGAGCCCCCACACAGGCACAGCTCGCAGGGAAGGAGGCTCCCACCATTGCAGAAGCGTGGGAGGCCCAGACTACATTTTGTTTTACACTGAGGACGGTTGAGCCTGTGGCTCTGTAGTGACTGGGGAGTCAGGGACCTCAGTTCCAGGCCCAGCTCTGGGAGCAAGATCCACAGGGACCTACATTGTCTTGCTGGCTCTACAGGGACTTGTTGTAGGACCTACAGCAAATCGTTTCGCCACACTGTGCCCCGAGGGACAGGGACTAGTTGGGTGGTACTTCCAGAGCTTAAGGAGAAGGAGGCCCGCTTCAAAGGTTCCAAGGGGAGCCGTGTTAGTCTAGGTCAGCAACACAGACGAGTCCAGGGGCATTTCTAAAGACTACCAATTATTTATCGCAGGAGCTTTCGTGGGAGAAAATCCCACTTTGTCAGATGCTTTGAAGATGGGAAATTTACAGACTGGGGGGAAATGAAACACAGGGACATGTATGACGCAGGATCAGGTCAGGCTGTAACAGCAAATCAACATAGGTGTTAGGATTCAAACACTGGGGAACAGCACATAGAGGAAGGTGAGGTCAAATCACCTGTTGTAGTGAGAGAAAAATCCGTAGTCCCTGTTTAACCCCAAGGCAACAGAGTGGAATTTACACATTAATTCTAATTCAGCGGTTTCTCTTTGAAGCTGCGATTTGTTGTTCATTTGTTTGAGCACCGCTATTAACAAGTCAGCAATGGAATGAGCAGGGAGATTGAAGTGTTCCCCTATTGGTCTTTGAATATTGTGATTTCTGATGTCAGACTTGTGTCCAGGGTGGCTGCTTGCTGCGGTACATTCTTACAGAGCAAGCATCTCCTGTGGGCTGCCGAGGGCGCTGTTGCAGAGAGGAAGAGCTTGGCTGGAGTGTATATAAGTGAGCGTTGGATGCAGCTCCCAGCCAAGGGGTCAGAGACCAGCCAGGGACCCCACTGCATGGGGCTTCTGTAGGATCAGAGAGCAGTGGGTGACCTTACACAGGGAGTGTAGCCAGCCAGCCTCTCCCATTCGGCACAGTCCAAGCCAGGAGTTGGGGACCTTGCACCCCACTCTCCATCGCCTGTACCTGGGGCTGTTTACCTAGTGCAATGGGCATGAGATGCTGCCACTTTGTGCAGGCCTAGGAGACTGTCCAAGGCACAGGGCAGTGGAAAACGGCCTCAGCGGGCGGCCAGGCTGTGAGCTGGGGAACCAGAGAGAGCCACAGGGGCTGGCTGCAGCTAGCAGCCTCAGTACAGGACTCCCCTTCAGTCACTACGGCTGGACGAGGAGACGTGCTGCTCTATCTCAGCCCGCATGGCTCCCACACTCACAGCCAATGTTGAAACGTGCCAGGGTGGCTGGGCCAGGCATGTGCTCTGCTCAGTGGCTGGGATGTTAAAGCCCCTGCAGCCTGGTTCCTCATCACCCCCCCCCCCCACAGCATTGACCACCCCCGTCACAGGGGCCGTGTCGCACGCCCTCTCTGCCCTGGGGTCAATGGCTGTCCAGGCCTGGGGCAGGGCCCAAGGCTTGGAAGCTGACAGGGTGTTGGAGTCTTTTTTTGAAATCTCAGGCAGAAGGTTTGCCAGCCAGGAGGGACTGGCCCGCACATCGCTGAATGCCCCGGTTGGAATGCCGTCCCCTATAAATAGCCTGGCGTGAGGAGAGCCCAGCTGGACCACGTGTGCCCGGGGATGGATTTCAGTGTGGAGCTGGCGCTGTGGGGCGTGCTCCCCTTCGCACCCCTGTATTGCCCTGGCCGGGAAGAGGCTGCCCCCCAGCTGGGCTGGAGGAGAGTCCAGGAAAGTGCCCCAGAACCAGAGGTGCCAGCTGCTACCCCAGGGCAGGGCTCTGCTGGTGGCTTGCTGAAGGCAGGGAACAGGACTCTGGTTCCCTGTCAGCAGCGTATCTGGGCACCTCACCATTCTGAGTGCATTTACCAGCCCTTGTGCAGCAGGCCGGGCGATTAGTTTGACGAGGCTAAGTGGCAGGCCTAAGGTTATCCAGGGAGTCAGTGGCAGAGAAAGGAATTGAACCTGGGTTTCCAGAGTCTCAGGGTTGACCTCCTAGCCATGAGCCCACCCTTCCTTCTATCGCTGGGCTAAGGTTCTGCCCATTCCTGCTGACAGATTCTGGTCTCTTAGGTCATTGGAGAAGGTAGAATGGTCAAAATCCTGGCAACAAAACGTAACACGCCAAGAAATGTGAGGCTTGGTTCCTATTTAACTAACAAAATGAGGAAAAAAATGCTCCCCAAACATCAGGGGTTTGCTCAAGGGCCCACCAGGGGCAGGCAGCGAGAGGATGGGGGAGCTGGTCCACAAAGGCTGATGGAGAATGCAAACACTGCCTATTGCTATGGAGCTGAAGCAGCGTCTGGGGCGTCCGGCGCTTACTCCCCCCATGGGGCAGGGAAAGCTGTGTCAGCCGTGGGCACGTGGCAGGGCAGGGCCCCAAGGAGCACACCAAGGCCCGAGGGGCGAGACGGTCCTGAACACTGGCCTCGCTGGCCGAGCACAGACTCCCAGGGCGGGAGAGCACCCCTGGGTTCAGGGCATGCAGATGGGCTCTGCCCCAAGTGTGGGCTAAGGGCTCCATTTCCCCCTCTGCCCCTGTGGCCAGCAGGTGAACCAGGTCCCATGGGGGCACCCTTCACTTCTGCCGTACACAGCCATTGGCACCCATGTAAAACTCACCCCCGGGCCCATGTGCCAGCCTCCGCCACTCCCTCGGCTGGCGTGAGTTGAGACACAATGCTGCGGGCAGGACAGAATCGGCCCTGCATATTTTTACAAAGCGCACCTGAGACTGTTAAACACAAAATGATGTCAGACTGCGTTTGCTTCCTGCCCTTTCACTCGCTCTCCTGGTATGAGGACAGCCCACCATCACACCTGGTTCCTGGGTGGTCCTGCTGTCTGCCGCATCCCCTAGCCCAGGGCCTCAATCTTTGGGTGACAAACAGCAGAAGAACCTGCAAATCCAAACAGAAGAGCTTTCTTGGGATGCTCAGCCTTTCCAACAAGCCAAACGTAAGTGCTTAGCTAGAGAGGTGCTCGTGGGGAGACACAGACGGACAGAGCAGCATGTGTGGGAACAGACATGATTTTAATTAAGTTCAGGAAACACGTCCTTGAACCCCCGTTTCGTAGTCTCCAAAGAAAGCAGGTGTTGGCCCCATGACCCTGAGGCGTTTCTTCCCATTAGTCCTCTCTGGTCTGTTTCAGTCCTGGAGCATGGCCCA
This sequence comes from Pelusios castaneus, assembly GCA_007922175.1. Classification (NCBI taxonomy): domain Eukaryota; kingdom Metazoa; phylum Chordata; order Testudines; family Pelomedusidae; genus Pelusios; species Pelusios castaneus. The sequence continues at coordinate 5,561,489 of ML685866.1, forward strand.
GGCGGGCCCGGCATCTGCAGTGGCCTGCCAGGGTGGGGCTATTTTTACTGCAGGGTGAGGTGAGCAAAATTCAGACTCCGTCATTGCCCAGGCTCCACCCCAGACCCAGCATCAGCGTGCTTCTGTATGGCTGCCTTGGCAACTCTTGTTGGTGAGTCGGGTGGGCTGAGAAGATGTACGTTCCCCCTGCTTTCTCTCACTGCACAGGCTGCTTAGGTGCTTCAAGGAAGTCACTTCTATTGCAAGTGAGCAACTCATTTCTGAGGACCCACAGAAAGGTGAAGAGGGCGGGGTGGGGTTTTGCTGGGTCACAAGGGAAAAGAGTCAGTGACATTTGTAGATCCCACTTCATTGCAATGAACTGGCAATCACTGACTGCTGGATGAAATTAGGATTCCCTGCTGTGTGTCATGAGGCCTGTACAGCTACCAGGCAATAGGGATTCTCCATCAGCTCAAAGCCTGTGCTTTGCTGCTGCAATCAGATCCAAACAGCTCCTGATTTATGTGAGATTGAGCAAATCTACATGCACAGCTCTGTAATCCCAGCCTTTCTGGCTCATGCCAGGACCAGCTCTTTTTTCCAGAACAGCATGTACGGAAAAAGGACACTTGTCATCCTCTGGTGCCCGCCAGCCATGGGTTCCTGGCCTCCTCTCCCTCGATCTGCCTTGCAGCTGCTTTTTTTTTTTAAGTCGCACTTTACAAATTAATTTATAGTCAGGTCAGGGCTAAATTTATCGTCGGCCACAATTGTGACATTACTGAGTAACCCCGCATGGCTGGTGTGCAGTGCCAGACTCCGCCTGGTGCCTGCTTTTTGGAGCGTCACCGGCTGCATGCCCCCGGGGCCCCTCCACCCCACTTTGGACCAAGGAGATTTTGCACTTTTCGTTGCAGCAGACTGGCAGTGCTTGGTCCATGCCTTCTCAGCTGGGGTTTGCATCTTCTGATTCCTGCATAGATCCTCCAAACCCTCATGTCTCGGGGCGTGAGAAAAGCATCGCCCCATCACAGCTCAGAGCAGTTCCAACTTGGCAATGGAGTAGGGGGCCATGGTGGCACTAAATTGTAGGGCCAAGGTGTAAGCGGCCCATGGTGCTAGGAGCTGTACAAACCTGGCTTGTTTAAAGGTGGGGGGTGGGGAGAATGGAACTGCTTATTTCAATGGGAGTTCAGTGCCTAAATACCTTTAAAAGCCTGACCCGAAGTGACCTGCCCAGGGGCAGCAGCAGGAACAGAAGCTCTATCTCCTAGGTCAGTGCCTGCCCTACCAGCCCACGTGGCTTCCGTCAGCTTGTTTCCTCTGTGGCCTGTGGGCAAAGTGCCTCAAGCCATCCCTGCTTGGGAGGTGCAGATCTTTCCATCACACACAGGGCCCTGCTGTCAGAGTCCCGTAGCTCCAGCAAACGTCTCCGTGGGGCGGCCCTTCGCCCTAGCAGCATTTCACACCCCCTTTGCCCAGGTGAGAGGGGCTGCACAAGCTGCGGAGCTGGGGAAGAGCTGAGCTCAGCAATCGAATGTGACCCTAATTATTTAGCAAGCAGTTAACGACATGCATCTGCAAGGAAAGTGCAAATTAATCTGGAAGAGGCATGTCTGTGCATCGGCCAACATTTCAAGATGGCTGGCAGAAACATGAGCGGTGCAGCTGTTGCAGACCTTGTGATGTGGCGCGGCTGAGACCGGATTTACTGCCAGCCCCAGCGAGGAGACAATTGTTAGTTACCGAGGATGCCCTGGGAGCTGGGTCACATGCTGGTGCTGGGAGAAGGACCCACGGTGAGGAGAGAGCAGAGCCAGGGTGGGATTTTTAAAATATCGTTTCCGTCTCCTTCCTACTCAAAGTGAAGCCCTGGTTAGCCAGCAGCAGCGGCGTGTGTGTAGTCACAGAATCAGGTCCCTGCCAGGCTCAGCTGGGAGCTTCCCTTTCCCTAACTCCCCGCAGAGGAGCGTGCCAAGGGTCAGTTGGGAAATGCTTTGAGATCCTTTGAGGAAATGTGCTAGAGACCTATTATTTGGGCCAGCAGGTACTGGGTGGGAGGCCCTTGCACGGGCCCGTTTACCTGGAATACGAAATCGAAGAACTGAGAATCTCTTCCCCAAGAAGTGCCACGTTTTGCTCACGCCCCAGCCAAGTCTGTGCATTGATAAGAGGCTCAAGGACTCTTTGAAGAGCAGCTGGGAACCCGATCTGCTGGTACCTGGGGCTGGCTGGAAACAGGAAAGAGGAATTTTCATTTACTCCTTTGACTTGAGAAGGTTTGAAGCCTTCGGGGCTTGGATTGCGTCCAGTGTCAATAGCCACGCTCACAAAAGAAGTGGACGCACTAGTTATTTTTACTAGTGCTGTAGAGATCAGGGGCAGGTTCTGTCCCCGAGACCTCACCATCTACAGACGCACAGCCCCAGGCAGGCCTGCTGAGCGGGCACAGCGATCAGCAGCCAGGGCAGGGATGCAGTTTGAGGAAGAGCCCAGCCTGACAATGTCAGCTGGGAACCTGGCCTGAGTGGCAGATGCTGTGTCCTTGGGAAGACCTAGCCCAGCTGGCCTGTCTGCATCCCCCAGGGACCTCGTGACAGAGCCAGGATGCGAACTCACCTCCCGGCCCCATCTGGGGCCGTAGCCATTCGCCCTCCTTTCCCCCAGGTGCGTGCAGGCGGGCGTATTTCTCTGCCGAGGGGTGCGGCTCCGCTCTGACATAATCCGCCATGGCACAAGCCTGCGTGAGTCACTGCAGCAGATGGAAACGAGAGGAAGATTCCGGTTTAGTAGCATTTTTACACCACTTTGTTCAGGTGCAGCATCAGCCGAAGGCCCAAGGCAGCAGAGAACCCAGCCTATACCAGGGTCACTTGCCCAGCCTGGCACCCCGTTACCTGTGCCTCAGTTCCCCTCGCAGGTCAGCCGGCAGGCCAGTTGGAGGCTTTGGCCATCAGGCCCATCTGCCTCCCACCCCGCCCCCCAAATTAAAACAGTTCAGAGCAAGACCCCTCCCCGTCACACCTGGGCGGGGGGCTGTCATAAAGGAGATCATTCTGTGCAGGTGCACCCACTTGTGGCCAGGTGTGGCACAGCAGCTGTCTCCCCATGTGGCCCCCCATCAAGAGTCTGCCATCCCTGCTGTGGCCTCTTGTCCCTCAGCTTGATGCTCCAGCCAGCCCGAGGGAGTCTAGTGAGCTCACTGTGGGTCTCTGGCTCCACTGTCCTCGCACCCCTTGCTTCAGGCAGTTTCACACCCCCCTCTCCCAACTCAGTGCTGGTCGGGGAACCCAGGCCCCCCTCTATGCTGTGTTCCAGCCCAGGATCTTGTAGGCTGCCTCCCTAGACCACTGGCTGCATCTGCTTTCCACCACACACGCTCTGGCTTTATAATCACACCAGCTCCAGTCCCGTCCCAGCTGGGCTCCATCAGTGGTGGCTTGTTCACTCCAGGTGCTGCCAGTTGTCCTCCGGGGCCCCACACGCCCACATTAACCCCACCAGGGCCTGTGTGCTGCACACCCCACATCCCAGGCCCCTGCCCTCTCCATGGCTAAACATTTCCTTCCCTCACCACCACATGGTGTTGCTCCACAGAGCCTCCTTCTACTCCCCACTCCAGCCCTGACAGCCTACCCTAGGAGTACGATTCCCTGATCCCAGCCCAGCTCCTGCCTCCCCCACCTGCCTGACTCTCACCCGGCGTCCAGCTGTTTGGGGCAGTTCTTTTAGGTGTCCCTCTCTGGGCGCAGGCTCACGGCAGCACCGCAAAACATACAGTCTGGGCTGGCTGAGCCAGAACCTTACTAGCCAGAAGGCAAAAGAAGAAGAGGACAGTAAAGAAATTGGGGGGGTAGGAAGAGGTCCCCAGGGTCGGGAAGGTGTGTGTGTGAGAGAGGAATGAAATTCTGCATCCTGAAGGCTGATCTGGGGTTAAGCGAGGCCCTTGGAGGTAGCGACGCCACATGGGTCCCTTGGTTTGTTGGCTCTGTCTGGTCAGGGGACATCTTTTCAGGTCAGACCAGTAAGGGCCCAGCAGCCAGGATGGGAAGTTTGCTGCAGTAGCCAATGTTTCTCCCAAAGTCTAGCCTATGGCCTCATTATTCTGTCTACCAACTGAGCCCAATTTCTGACACACCAAGTTTGGTTCACGGAGTTTGGGTTTTCTGGTTTGCCAGGCGTGAGCTTAACACAACCCTTCAGCTATATCTGGAGGTCGTTTTGTGTGGGCTAATTCAGTCTGTCTGTCTCGGTTTGCATTGTCTCCCATCGGCAGTAATTGGTGCAGGCTTGTGTGACATTATACACTTTTGTACAGGTGAATGTACAGCCCGGGGAAATCTGTAGGCCTGTTTGGTACAGGGCCCCGTATGTTAGCAGAGGTGCATGTCCATCTGCTGTATGTGTCTATTTACTCCATGCGTTAGATCGGTTTCTGTGCAGGTGTAGATCTCTCTTTGTGATGTAGGCAAAGACCATTGGGTGCCCTGCTGCAATCTGGGGAGTAGCAATGTCCGCATGTGCGTCTTCCAATACAGACATGCGTGCACGTGGCATAGATGTTTTTCCATGCAGCTGCATGTACTGTAAGGCTGTCGACAGGGCCGCATGTCCCATCTCTGTGCGTGCAGAAAATAGAAGGCACAGGCTGTTCTTCACTGTCATTCTATCCAAGCCCATCTTTGTTCCCAGCCTGACTCTGGCTGTTCGGAGCCAAGACCCTCTCTTCCCCACTGCGCTGCGTGAGACTGAAGGGCTCAGCAGTTATGCATTCATATCAAAATAGCCTCTCAGACCAGCAAGCCCAAACGCTGAGCAAAGGGGCCAGTAGGGGAAGGGACAGGCAATTTCCTGGCCCCTCCCGGGGAGCGCTGGGCTGGATGGGATCACTGGAGGAAACAGACAAGAAAATAATCATGTTTGCTGCAGAAACAAGAATGCTCCCTGCTGAACTGGGCCGGGTCTTGTGCACCAGTGAGAAGCAGCTCAGTGGCCTTTTCTGCACTGGGACCCAATGACTCACGTTCCCTGCTGGCACCAGAGGCTGGCGAGTTATAGCTCCCGGCCAGAACCAGCCACGCCCTAGCGCCACTTCACGGACAGTAACTCGCCTGCTGCCAGTGGGGCTAGGCTGGTGTAAGCGAGTCCAGAGTCAGGCCCACAGGCAACGACACCAGCAGGAACGCACCGTCTTGCCTGGGTGGGTAACGGACTAACGGTCCACGGGTGAGAGAAGCTGGGCACAGCGCTGCGATGGGCTGAGGCGATTGCATGGCTAAAGGGAGCACACAGAGAACCACATTCCAGGCACGAGGCAGGCTGGGGAAAGGGGCCATTGAGGACACGGCTGGATACCGAATGAGCAGCGTGTGGAAGTGTTGGCCAGAGCAGGCGACCCCAGCTGCAGTTATGAGAAGTGTCCACCCAGCTCAAAGCCGAGTTCGAGCAAGACGATGCTGGTGTGTAACATCAGGCCAGATCCCAGGGGGTGTGAATCGGCCACAGCTCAGCTGGAGTCAGCGGGGCCAGACCCGCAGTGGGTGCAAATCAGTCGTGCTGCACTGGCTCCGCCGTTCACTCTAAGCGTAACGTGATGGAACCCTGCAGGAGTTTTGCACAGGAGGCGGCTCCTACTTTTGACGCCTGAGTCACACAGCAGGTGTGAGCGAGCGCAGACTCTGGTCATTCCCACTCTAGGGCTGTGACACTCCCCCATGCGGGGCTGGGGCCCTCTTCCCCATCACCCTCCTGGGCCAGGCCAGCCCCCCCGCTGCGTGAATGCTCAGTGAAAGGCAGAGGCTGAGCGAGGAGCCAGGAATCATGGGTTCCAGCCTGGCTCTGGTGCTGAGTGAGGTGGCTGGTCGCCACAGACTAATTGGTGCATTTGCCTAATTTGTAGGACTCTCTGCAGCAGTGGGAAGGGGCACAACACATGGGCAAGGCTGCCCGATCAATGGCGGATCCTTCTGCTCTGGATCTCTTGCCCGCCTCAGTCCATCCATCACCCGGGCAAGCAGCTCCGTTAGCACAGGCGGACAGAGCCCAAGGCACCGTGAGCCATCTTCCCTGCGACAAGCAGGGGACAGGGGAAGGTCGGAGCGCTTGCTTCACCTGATGGACACCACAGCATGTGTCCCGGGCCACGGATCTCAGGCTGCTTTGCTGGGCTGCGCCCCTGCTTGCTCGTGGTGCTGGGGCATCTGGACACGAGGCTGGCGTGAGCGACTTGTATAAGCAGGCGCCGGCACAGGAGGGGCCATGGCCCGGTTGCAGTGGGAACTCTGACGGGCGACAAAGCACCAGCCAAGGGGGCTTTTGTGTTCGCGGTGAACATGGATTTCCTAAACCCACGCAGCCAAGAACGCCCGGCATTCAGCCATGGAAAAAACACACTGGGATTCCATGGCGCTGCTACGTCACATCCCTTTTGACTATTGTAGTTTGGGAAATTAATGATCAATATGAAACAGACCTGCCATTGTCTCCAGCATGGCGAGAGGCCGGCTGTTTATCCCAGGCCATCTCAATGCTCCTGTTGTTTGGTGCGGGCCTTTGGTATATTCATTAACATTTGTTCTATGGCCAGTTATTCCCCTTGCAAAATAAAGGGGTGGATGGGGGGGGCAACAGCTTCTATAAATCGCTGTGTGTTCTTATAGCTCCTCAAGGAGAGCAAGATGGAGGCAACTGGAAGTGGGGCGGGGAGCGGCCATCCAACAGCACTTCTGCTTGACACTTGCCAGCAACCTGCCCCAGAGCTCAGTACAGCCAGGAGGTCTACTGGCTTCTGGGGTGGAACCCATCTCTGCCCCCCCAAACAGCTGCGCAACCATCTCATTCTCCTTCCAGTCTCTCCCTACAGCGCTCCGGTGCCACACCACGCCACGCCACGCGGCCTACGAAAAACCCGACACTGGTGCCATGAGCTGTCGGCTCTTGTGCTAGACTTAGCTTGGAAGTGGGGACTTCCTGCTCCGTGTTTGTACCGTGCCCGGCTGGGACAATGGGATCCCAGCCCAGGACTGAGGTTTCTAGGGGCCACCATAACTAATGAGAATCACACACCTCTTTAGTGCCACGTCAGCCCACGTCTCGGCCCTTCACACTGGGGCAAGAGGAGCCGTAAACACTCTCCCCCGCTCCCCTCCTCTGAGTGCTCTGTATGACCAAGGACTGACCCAGGCCTTCTGACCAGAGAGGGTCAGCCCCACCTGTTGGTCAGCAATGTCACTGGTGGCCAGCCCCCGTGTCCCTCCAGACCCGAGCTCTCAGGGTCCTTGCTCCCTTATGGTAGGAGGCGGTCCTGGCACGGATGAGCTGGGAGATCCATTGCACACCACAGTAGCGAGTAGCACACAGAGCCACCTCCCCTGTGAATATCGGTCCCCCTGGGGGCCAGTGACATGCCAGGCTGGCACCACAGCACCAAGGCTGCTCTCGGCCAAAGCAGCCAGCTGGGAAAGCAGCTGGGGTGCAAGGGGGAATTGCTCCATTGCCCTTGGTAGGAAAACGACATCAAGGATACAAATCCCAGACCGAGAAAGATTCCGCAAACATGGAAGCAAGCCATGCGCCCTACAGACACGGCGGCCACGGGCGTCTCCCAGGGCCGGCCTTGCTTCCCTAGACACTGAAGAGCAGGCTAATTACCCGGCATCCCTCAATGCCCCCCACCCTCTGCTCCACTCCAGAAGCATTGCGGGCGCTGGGGATTTCACCGTGAGCCGTCCGCAGCTCCAGCAATCAGCACGTGAGTGAGTGTCTCAGCTCCCTAAAGGGCTCCAGGCCTTCTGGTTGGGAAGGAGATTGAGAAAGTCATTCCCAGGACCCAGCAGGCCGAGGCCCACACCCACAAAGGAAGTCTGTCTCAGGTTTAATTGCTATCGTTTTCGGCCACTCGGGTTCAGGCTGCTGAGCGGCGTTTTCCAGGGGCTGTAGGGGCGAGTGGTTAGACCAGCGTGCTGGTGTCGTTGCAGAACCTTAGTCAGGGAAGTCAGAGCCCCGCCTCACAGTTGTAAAATCAGCGTGACCGCACTGAGCTGGAGTCCGCCGGTGTAAGATAGCTCAGAATATGACCACAGTGAGCTCGTTCTGCACAAAGCAGGAAACAGCACCGGTGTCCCGGTTTGCACCCTGCTCTGTGACCATAGCTCCTGCCCGTCTTTGTGCTTCTGTTTCCCCACCTGGAGCATGGTGATAATTCAGGGCCCCATGGTGCTAGGTGCTGTCCATTCGTACGGTAGCTGAGTCCCGAGGGACGCTGCAAGGCACAGAACAAGACAACAGCCCTGCCCCAAAGAGCTCCAAGCGGAGCTTAGCCGTCGGCACTCAGAGCGGTGGAGAAAGCGGCATTGATAACAATCCCCACCCTAGGAGCGCTGGGACAAGTCAGCTGGTGTAGATCCAGAACAACCAATTCGCCCTGGCTTTACCCTTGTGCGCCTGAGATCCGAATCCAGTTTGTGCTTTGAGATCCTCACAGGAAAGGTTCATTGCTCCATTTTTGCAGGCTCTGTGCCAGCCTAGCAGCAATGACTCAGTCCCATGCCCTGACTGGGGGGACACCCTCTTCAGGAAGGGGTGGGGGGGCCAGCCAAGCAGGCTTGCCCTCCTGATATTCCCATAGCCACCTCAGTACGGTATGCCTCTACATTCCCCATATCTCCCTGCTGGGCTGCCAGGGCCGCGCAGTGTCCCCTAGGATCACTGCGGGGGGGGACGGGGGGCTGGGAGAAGCTGTTAGCATTGACCACTGTTCACATCAGCCCACCTCTCCCCCATAGAACTGTATAAGGAGCTCCAATTTCAGCCTGTGGGGCAGAGGAGGGTATAAGCAATCCCCCCCCCCCAGTGGGGAAACAGAGGCCCAGAGAACCCAGGAGTTCTGACTCCCAGCCCCCCTGCTCTAACCCATCAGAACGCCCCCAGCTCAGACAGAACCCAGGAGTCCTGGTCCCCGGCCCCGGGTCTAACCCCCTGAACACCACTCCCCTGCCAGAACCAGGGCCTAGAGCCCAGGGAGCTGATTCCTAGCCCTCGTTGTCGCAAACCACACACGTTCCCCAGCTCACGGCTGAGAACCCAGGTGTCCTGTTCTTCCTGCTAAACCACTTGTAAAGCCAGGACCCGGGACACTCGCTTTCTGCCTGCTTCCCGGGACAGGTTCCCTGGGCCCAGGTCCCGCTCTGCTCCTACAGCCCAGGGCACAGACCCCGAAGGACTGTCTTCCAGCAATGCTCCCTGTGCTGGGCTGGTTTATCCCCCCACCCTCCGCTCTGTTCTGCAGAAGCCTCAATGGAGCTACTATCCAGTGCCGCGGTGCTGCGGCACGGCTGGACGACGTGTGCCGCTTGGCTCGTTCCAGTGCAGCAGCCCTGCATTCAGATGGAAAATTCCATGCCCACAGAGCGAGCCAGCCTGCCGGTATTGCAGCATCAAAGGAAGCCATTATTCCCAGGCCTCCGCTGTGTCGCTGGTCCAGCACTTTTCAGCCCCAGGGGGCCCATGAGCGGGGCGTTGGGGCTGGGTGCCTCTTGTAGCCTTGCTGTGGCGCCACTGCTAGGGTAGAGCACAGCCTCTGTTCACATCCCACTGCAACGCCCCCACGGCCCGGCTTGCCCCGCACTGCAACACTGCCACGCGACGGCACGGCTTGCCCCGCACTGCAACGCCCCCACGGCCCGGCTTGCCCCGCACTACAACGCCCCCACGCCACGGCACGGCTTGCCCCGCACTGCAACGCCCCCACGCCACGGCTTGCCCCGCACTGCAACGCCCCCACGCCACAGCCTGGCTTGCCCCACACTGCAATGCCCCCACGGTTGGGCTGGGCAACGGCAGCTGTCCAGTGGCCGTACAGCACCACCAGGGTTTTAGGGCAGCGCGTGGGAGGGTGGCCGCATGGAGCAGCATAAGAATCGCTCTCTGCCGGCAGCCAGTGACCCCCCCATGCACAAATCCCCAGCCAGCGGAGGGTGACTGACCTGGCACTGCGTGGATCCAGTGCAGCCACCGTGGCCAAGCTGTGGGCTGAGCTGGATCCAAAGCCAGATACACTGCAGCGTCCCTCCCTGGCATTAACAGATCGCCAGTAATGGGGGGGCAGAGGAGGGGCTGGGCCGACAGTCCCAGGGGGCTCCTGGTGCTGGGCAAGACCTTCATTGTGGGGGCTCAGCCTGGCAGCTGGTGAAGAGTCCTCAGGGCACCTTGCTCTGGGCAGGGCAGGCAAAGGCACCCATCTCCAGCTTTGCTCTACTGCGGTCTGGCTGCATGCCCAGAGCTGGTTAGCTGGACCTGTGCGTGGCTCCCCTGTCAGCCAGGCCCCATTCTCCACCTCCCCGCTCTCATGCACACGCCCTTGGGCAAAGCCGGCCCAGCTCAGTGGCCAACAGGGAGAGAAGACATTGTTGGAGCTGGGCACGGAGGAGAGCTCACGATTCCCAATCTATTTCAGGGAGAACGGATCAGCAACGAGACAGGTGCCCTGCCCAGTGCAGGCCCAGGGGAACGTTATTTATGGTTCAAGGGCATCAGAGTTTCCACACAGGCTCAACGTGCAAATCCCACTGTCTAAGCTGTTCCTGCGGCCCAGCTTGCCACTGAAATTGGAGCCCCTTGGCAAGTGAGGCCGCCGACCCAGGCTGGAGGGGAACCTCAGCCCGAAAGCGGTGCTGAGCTGGGACCCCACGGGGAAGCCTCGCAGAGCCTGTTATGGTACGGGCAGCTCCAGTTATTTTTATTTCTGTGTTGGTGATTCACCTCCCCCTTCCAGGGCCAGCAGCTCCCCCATTCAGCTGCAGCGTTGCCCCCACCCTGGACAGACTGCAGGCTACGGTCATGCGGGAGTGACGAGCAACAACCAGGGGATGGCAGGAGCCAGCTGACCCGCAGGCTGGGCTGGGGCTAGACAGGACATGCATCTCTGGCACAGGGCGGGTGAGGAGCCAGGGCAAACCCCAGCCAGTCGTTGCTTTGGGGTGCCATGAGGTTTCCCAGTCCAGCTTTTGGCTGGAACAACTGGCCCCCCTGGCAGCAGATCTTGGGTCAAAAGGCCCACAGGGACGAAGCAGCAAGCTGGCCCCAGCAGGTGAGGTTCAAGAGGATAGATCCATGCCAGGGGCCTGTGGGCTCCAGAGACCGATCCTAGAAATGGGGAAGCAACAGGGGAGGAGCAGCCCAAAGCGAGGTGCCACCTGTCTTCCGCACCCAGGCTTACGTGACCCTGCTCTGCTGGGAGCCGCACAGGGGCCAGACCCCACTGCCTTTACACCAGGGGCACGGGCCGAGTGTGTGCACAGGCTGCCAGCCAGGGCAGCATCTGTTGGCAGTTTATCATCCCCACCCACTGGCCGGAGATGGTGCCAGGTGGCAGGAGTTTGGGACTGAAATGGGATGCCCAGCCCGTGTGCCCTGCTGGAGACACTGTTCAGGTCCAGGCTGGACATAAATCTGAGTGTCAGCATACCGGGTCCCCAGCAACTGGTTACCAGACCCCCCGGCCCAGGATCTGGGACAATTCAGGCCATGTGGATCAGAGCTTAAGGTCCACCTAGCCCAGTGAACCCACTCTGACAGCAGCCCCAGAGACAGGGGCAGGACCCACCCCAGCTGGCAGCCCCTCGCCAGGTCTCACCCCGCTCATGATGGCAGAGGAGCTGCAGCTCGGACACCCCTTCCAAACATTCATGATCATTAATTCCGTCTGTGCAGGGCCCAGCAGAATGGGGCCTGAGCCCCCGCCCCCCAGAGGGCCTAGAGAAATCCAATGGGAACGGTGAGGCGCACGTGGGAGAGAGTGACAGCTACCCGGGTTTTTTTATTTCAATATATTAAATATATATTAATCAGCAAAAAGTCACATGGTGAATCCAGAAAAATACACAAATATAAATGTTGATTTTTTGCTTTTACGTACAAGTTTATATACAGGAAAAGGCCAAAACGGGAGGGAAAGACCTCAGGCACAGGAAGCCAAGTGGCTGTCAGCTGAAAGAACAACAGAATCCGCATCTCCCTCCCATCCTTCCCAGAGCACCTTCTCGCCCCGGGCACCTCTGCAGGTCTCTCCTCCATATTTACAAGGTTGGAACTTCCTCTATTTACAGCTTTTATTTTTGCACAGAAACACGTCAGCGGCTGACAGGCATGAAGAATCCCACGTGCCATGGGTCAGCACCCACAACTCATGTCCGTCACTCCCCGGCAGCACCGCCCATGCACAAGTGAGGCAAAAAGGCGCTGGGGGGTCTGGAAACGATTTGGTTCCAGCAATTGTGGAGGAGCCTACTCCTGGGACGGTCCCTGTCTGGCAGCGAAGAGACAGGACACCTGCTCCCAGCCCTGCACGTGTCTCAGGACCAGCTCCCCGGCCCACAGGGTGGAGCAGCAGTCCTCACAAGCAATAAGTAGAAAGCCAGGGCTGATTGGGGCCATGGGCACAGGGCTATTGTGCGTCTGAGTTCATCACCTTAAAGGCACATCGAGGACCTCACGATCCAGGGGTTTGGTTCACAAGACAGGACTTGGAGGCCAAGCATGGTTCAGCCACCAGGATCACGGGGGCAGGAGGCAGGACAGGCTCTCCCCATTTCCGACCAGGCCCCGTGATTCCAGCTGGCAGCAGGGCTCGCCCCACGGTCTCTGGAAAGGCTCCATGTATCGTCTCTCCCACTCCGTGTGGCGGGGAGATGTGTCCGTCAAAATGCCTCTTATAAAACAAGTGAGCTCCCCATGGCAGGGGCTCACAGGTCCACTGCGGCCGTCCCTCCTCAGAAGGGCAATGTGTCCATGAAGATTTTGTCCACGATGGGAGGAGGCGGTACCAGATCCTCCAGCTTCAGGTAGAAGATGCGCTGGAGGCCCTGGGTACAGAGGGTGCGCAGCTCCGGAAGCTTGCCCAGCAGCTTTGACAGGCAGCTGGGGCGAGTCTGCTCACTCATGGTGGATGTCACGTGGTCCTTCAAGCAGCTGACGATTCGGTTCTGGAGATCCTCCACTCTCTTGGGCTCCTTCAGCCCGTGCCGATCTGGGAAGGAAGGACCGAGCGGTCACTCCTGCAGCTGCCCGTACGCAGCAGGAGTGCCCGTGTGCTGCGTTCAGGCTCCAGCAAAGCAGGTTTGCGTTCCTGCCTCTCTCTCCCAAATTGCCCCGACTAGTCGCACCCGCCAGTTGTCTCTCAGGCTTGAGCCTGGTTTAAAGAGACCAGCTCACACTGGCAAAGTTGCAGCCCCCACAGAAACCTTCTCCTGCCACCCCCACCCGGCAGAGCTCCAGTAACTGCTTGCCGAACGGGGGGAGAAGAGCAGTCAGCCCTCCAGCCCAATGCCAAGAGGAGCCGGTGCCAGGGCAGGGATCACACCCACTTGGCTCCCAACCCAGTGACAGACCTGCCCGTCTCTCCTCCGGCCATGGCATCCCCTACCTGTGATGATGACAAGAGCTGTGAGGCAGGAGAAGGCGGGCACATCAATGCTCATGCGGTGCAGGCTCTGGGAGAACTCGAGGATGGAGTCGATCCACTCGCCAAAGCCCCGCACACACTGCATTCGGTGCAGCACCACCCCATTGCAAAAGACCAGCTTGCCTTCCTCTGGCTTCGACCTGCCAGGGATGGGGCAGAGCAACATGTGAGCAGGGGAGAACCGAGGGCAGCCAGTTTGGGGGCGCTAAGGACACCATTTAAGAGCTAGGCAAGAGCTGCAGCTGAGAGGGGTTGAGCAGAATGGAGCCCCAGGACGCCTAGGAGCCCGGCCCCGTGACCCACACGCCAGGGGCTGGTGTGAAGGGCTAAGCCACAGGGCCGCAATTCAGACTCGGGAACCCCAGGTTCCAATCCCAGGGGACAGCTCAGCTGCAAACAGACAGAGCGCTGCAGGGCGTGGGCCAGGCTGAGCCACAGCTCCTTTGAAACGCTGGCTGAGGACAGCTCTGCCTAAGGTCACGCAGAGCTGGGGACAGAACCAGGGGTCGAATCACGCAGCCATGTCGCTGCTCCATGTCTTTAACCCCCCGCGCTCCCAGGTCCCCCAGCTCTGCGGAGGGAGTTACCTGTAGGCCAGCCGGAGAACAAAGAGCTCCAGGAAAGCAGACTCCAGGAGCAAATCCTGATCCTCCTTGGGGAGCTCCGGGAATCCTTGGATCTTCTCCGCCCACTTGCGGATCACATCCATGGAGCTGGTGAGCAGGTCGTAGAACTGCTGCACGTCCACACAGTCCTCCTTCTCCAGCTGGTGGGAGACAGATTCCTGGAACTGCAGCACATGGGGAGGAGGGGGCGTTAGCTTCCCCCAGACGCTGAGCCGCTCACAGCTTCACAAGCCCGTTACACGCTCCCCGCCAAGAAGTGAGACAAGGGCGTGGGTGTTTTCTTCCCCCTGCGCTGCCAGCGGGATTCCTGGGCTCTCATTTGGGCTGCGGGGTGGAGTGGGGCTAAAGGAGATGCACTCGCAGTCAGCAGGGGCACTAGAACACGCCGCCTTCAGAGTCCCACTGGGCAACACTACCTTCCCAGAATCGGGAAGAGAACCGAAGTGTGCCCCACGCACCAGCACGTTGCCTCATTTGCACAGCGCCGGATTTGCTCCAGGACTCCTTCGAGCCCAGCTCAGAAAGTGGGCCACCCAGGGGCCCCTTTACAGCCAGCCGGCGCTGGGGGGCGGCCAGCAGCCAGGACTAGGAAGTGCTCGCACTCAGGGCTACCTTGGAATAGTCCAGCTTGGTGGCGCTGGGGATGGAATCAATGTGCGCCCTCACGAGGGACGTGATGAGGCTGACGGGGGAGGCATCCTGGTTCTGCCGGGGCTTGGATGGAAGCCGACCTCTGCGCCCCTTCAGGCTGTCCGTTCGCACCACTGAGGAGAGGGAGAGAGAGGTGAGAACCAGGCACTTGGTGCTGTGTGGGTACAAGTGGTGCTACATTGGTGGGAGCTGCTGCGGCCAGGCAAGGAAAGAGGCTTGGCTGGGAAAAGCGCCATGTGGGGACCAAGGATCAGACGCCCGGATAGTCTGCAGCAGAGCAGAAGAGGGGATACGGGGCAGCCGCGAGACGCAGGAGTCGCGGCTCAGCTGTGAAGACGACAGGATTTTGCACTGGGGCGGCTGGACACAGCCTGCCCGGCCAGTGTCACGACCCAGAGATTCTCCCCAGGTTCTGGCCTAGATTCAGCCACCCGGGCCGTGCTCTGGGGCCTTGCCGCACACGATCTCTGGCAGGGAACGCTGTACCTTCTTTGACCATGCCCACAGCAAGGCACTTCTGGAAACGGCAGAACTGGCATCGGTTCCTCCGCCTCTTGTCCACAGGGCAGTCTTTGTTGGCCAGGCAGATGTACTTGGCATTCTTCTGCACTGTGCGCTGCCGGGAGGAGGAGAAACAAGGCAGAGCGTCAGCCTCCGGCAAAGAGCGCACGCAAGATTCCCAGCTCCAGCGTCGGGCCCGGGCAGAACAAAGGCCCTTCTGTACCCCTGGTATTTTTATAGCCGCAGCCGCCCAACAGCACCCACTTTCGAGTTCCACACCCGAGGGGCTGCGTTCCACGGACACAAGGGGGGAGACCGTGTCCCTCTCCCCAGGGGTGCCCAACAGCCATGGCACCTGCACCCTCATCTGCAGGGCTGAACGGAGACTCAACTGCCTGCTCCTGGTCTGAGCCGCTGCCCCCTCTGGGGCCTGGCACAATTCCTCCCACGCCAGGGATTTGATGCCATCCTGCCCTGTACCGGACACAGCTTCTCTCGCCACCAGAGAGGCCGCACTGCGAGAATTGCCCCATGCAGCTAGTGACTTTGGAGGACCCAGTGAATGGTCCCCACAGGGGCCTGGCCTGCTCACCAGCAGAATTTGAAACCAAGCATGTGCTTAACGGGCTGAATCAGGGCCCAACAGTGTGAGGGGGATGGGAGGGAAACAAGCACCGCAACCTACAGCTTCCGACATGGCTAGGGACCCTGGGGGCCCAGCCCATGGCAGCCTGGAGCTGCACACAGAGGCTGGAGGGAGATGGTGGGTAGAGGCTCTGCAGAGCAGAAGTCTTGGTGCTGGCTCTCTGCGCCGTGCTCTTCCCCCTCTCCCCGTCCTCCTGGCTCAGACACCGAGGTAATGAGCTGCGCCGGAGGCTTGTCTACACTAGTATTCGCACCTGCATCAGTCCGGGTAGGAAGAGGCCCCAGCTCACCCAGCCCCCAGCGCATTGCTCGGCCCTCCCTCCCTCGCTGGTAGCACCACCTCATCCTTCTGGTGCCCACACGCTCCAAGCCCTGGGGGGCCCCACAGGAGCTTGCCCCAGGCTGAGTAGCCAAGAGCAGACCACAGCCTCTTTCACTCAGCACCTCCAGTCACATCAGGACTCCCCAGGGACCCCGGCCACATCCCAGCATCTTCTGCACCAGCCACAGGGCTGCAAAGAATTCTAGGGCACGTCTGGCAGCCAAGCCAACTCCCAGAGCTGGGCAGGGGCAGCCGTGTGCAATGTTGCAGGCTGAGCTGGGATGTCCCAGGCCTGCCAGCTGGCAAGGGAAGCTGCCCTTCCCTGGGTCCCCCCGCGCCAGGTCCCCACCCTGGCCCTTTACCTTGAAAAAGCCCTTGCAGCCCTCGCAGGTGCGCACGCCATAATGCTGGCAGGAGGCGTTGTCCCCACACACTGCGCAGCGCCCCTCATTGGCCCCAGGGCTGCGCGTCTTGGCCGGCGACAGGGAACCATCCATCAGGGCAGGGTTGTCCAGGAGTGGGGAGGCCTGGCCCAGGGACAGGCCGGAGAAGTCCACCGGGGAACTCTGGGAGAGCGTGAAGACCTCGCTGTCCAGCCGGTGTGTGGCCGGCTGCACCTTGTGAGGGCTCTGGGGAACTCCGGGGCTGGGCACTGAGGGGCCGAAGGAGAAGAAGGATGGTTGGGAAGAGCTGCTTTTCTGCTGCTCCGCCCAGGGCCTCATGCCCTCGTAGTTCTGGGTGGGCGAATAGGCCCCAAAGGAGCTCTCCCATGCCGGGACCTGGGGGGCTGGGAAGCTGGGGGTGGATGGGGACGGGATGGAGCAGGGGCTGCCGTAATAGTCCGAGCCACTGGAAGACAGGGTCTCATCCAGCTGGCTGCTGAAGGAGCCAGGGTAGCAGCCGTACACCTGGAAGTCCTCGAGTTTGAAGGAGGCGGGCTGGCTGGAAGCCGGGATCTGGTACAGGAAAGCGTCAAACTCTCCGGCGTAGCTATCCATGAAGGTGCTGAAGCTGGGCAGGGAGGCGGTGGCTGTGATCTCGGTGTTTACTAGATCCATGGCGAGCTTGCTGAGCTCAGGAGTCAGGAACTCTGCCGGGCAGCGCTCACAGGCCCCTCCGCTCTGAGGCAAGGTCCCATGCTGCGTTTGGATACAGGGCATCTCTGAGCGAGGGAAAGGAAAAGGCAGAGGATTAAGAACCTGCAGCGACTGCACCCACGCCCCAGGCTATGCTTCCCCGTTCATTGGGCAGAGAGTGCAGGCGAGGCACCAGCTCAGATGCACAGCACGTGCCATGCAGGAGACAGACCTACAGCACATCCGACCACCCCGAGGGCTCCCAGGAGACGCACCGCTGCTTCCGCCCAGGGCATACAGTGATCCCTGGGTAAGGCACCAAACTAGGAGCCAGGAGATCTGCTAGGCCCATTTTAGATGCCTGGGGCAAGTCATTTCCCCTCCCACACCTGTCTGTTTATCTTTGGGAGAGGGGCTATCTCCCCCGAGGTGTACATGCAGCACCTAGCACAACGGGTGCTACCGTAATCCCCAGAATAGCCGAGCTATGAGCCCACAGGGATGGACACCATGCCAGTACTTGCTGTACGGTAATTAACGGCCGAAGATGTGCTGAGCATAAATAAGCAGGTGGGGTCTCGGGCAGTTCTAGGTTGGCCACATCACAAGAAAGTCTACCTGTGACTGGCGTGAACTGGTTCCCCTGTCCTTCCCTCAAGGGCCCCTAGGCCAAGAGGCTGCGGCTGAATGGACCATGGAGGCCAAGCACCCTCTGCTCCTAGAAGCTGGTGTCTCAGTCAAGCAGAGCATGGGTCCCATTGCTGCAGGAACTCAGCTCCCACAGGACATGGCCTTAAGCACAGACCCGCGAGTTTCAGGACAACGGCCCACACTGGTTCATTTCCCCAGGTCAGTGAAAATCCACCCACTGGCTAGAAGTGTCTGCCTGGGGGCTCGACTCAGTCTTGATCCCAGTGATGTAAATCAGGAACAACACAATGGCATCGCATGAACCCCTCCATGAACCAAGGTGTAATGTCCACCACCACCCTGGCCCAGCTACCTGACAGTTCTGGGGCCGGGAACGGCCAGAACCAAGGGTTTGCCATTTCCCCAGGAAGCCATGTTACTGGGGAAGGAATCGCAGGACAGGGCTGTTCTGATACGCTTGTGTCTGGCCCCAGCCTGTCAGCGGCCAGCTCCTTGGGAGATCAGAGAATCCTAGGGCTGGAAGGGACCTCACGAGGTCATCTAGTCCAACCCCTGCTAAAAGCAGGACCACTCCCACTAAATCACCCCAGCCAGGGTTTGTCTAACCGAGCCTTAAATATCTCCAAAGATGGAGATTCCACCACCTCCCTAGGTAACCCATTCCAGTGCTTCACCACCCTCCTAATGGTAAAGTTTTACCTAATATCCAACCTTGACCTCCCCAGCTGCAACTTGAAACCACTGCTCCTTGTTCTGTCCTCTGTTACCCTCGAGAACAGCCTAGCTCCCTCCTCTTTGGAGCAACCCTTCAAGTAGTTGAAGGTTTCTATCAAATCCCCTCTCAGTCTTCTCTTCTGTAGACTAAATAAGCCTTGTTCCTTCAGTCTCTCCTCATAAGTCATGTGCCCCAGCCCCCTAATCATTTTTGTTGCCCTCCGCTGTACTCTTTCTAATTTGTCCACATCCTTTCTGTAGTGGGGAGCCCAAAACTGGACACAGTATTCCAGATGCGGCCTGACCAGTGTCGAATAGAGGGGAATTATCACATCCCTCGATCTGCTGGCAACACTCCTACTGATGCAGCCTAATATGCCATTGGCCTTTTTGGCAACAAGGGCACACTGTTGGCTCATATTCATCGTCCCGTCCACCATAACCCCCAGGTCCTTTTCTACAGCGCTGCTACTTAGCCGATGTGGAGCAGTGTCCAGGTTTTCTGAGCCCAGCTAAAGAGCTGGCTTGCACTGGAGATGGGGCATGAAGGCAGAATCACTTGGTGAAGCCATGAGCCCCATCAGCAGAGAAGGGCTGCACAGGCCCCCTCCTCCACCTAGGAAAGTTTGTTCTTAGCTGGCCCCAACAGGCAGAGAGGAGACTGGCTGAAATGCTGCAGCAAGTAACAAGGGAAACAAAAGTCACCACAAAAGAGGGGAATTTCAGAGCTGCCAAATGGCCTTGGTGTGGCCCAGCCTTGCCACGCCTGGGGTGGTTTGCTGGATCCAAACCTTCTGGCTGGGAGCATCAGCTGCAGAACGTTGATCCAAATTCAAAAGCCAACTATGCAGCCTGAACCAGACTCCAGGATCACTTCACTCCTGTCTAGGAAGTGAAGTACAGGCCAGATTCCCACAAGCACCCAGCCCGCGCTATGTCCCCACTTGTACCCTGACCCACAGACATCCAGCAAAGGGAGGGACCACCTTTCATTGGCAACAAAGGAGGCCCCTTGAGATTTCTTTCTGCGATTCTGGCTAGAACAGGCCAAGCAGGGCTGAACTGGCAGCTCTGAAGAGGCCACGGTGCCCATCGTGTAGCGGATGAGAACACAGAACGGTGCACGTCTGCGGCGCTGGTCATTCCTATCCAAGCAGCTGCCACAGCAGATGAACAGCCCTGGACTCTGCGCAGAATAGCAAGAGACAGGCCTCGCCCCAAAGATCTTACAGCCTGAGCAGACGAGACAAAGGTGGGAGGGGAACAGACTGAATGGGCAAGGGACCAGCCCAAGGTTACAGTACCCAGGTATCCAGTGCCCCAGCCCAGCAAGTCCTGTGTCTGCACTCGCGCAGAAACCCGACGGGATATGGACCTGTCACCACTGCCACACCTGGTGAGGGTACTCTCAGATCTAGCTCCCTGATTGTCACCCACAGCCCCTGGCTCTCCTGCTACCCTCCCAGTGCAATCCGGGCACGTGAAAGGCCCCACAGGCCTCACCAGGTGGGTTACGTTATTGCCCTCTCTTCTCTCACAAGCCCCCACCCTGGCTTCCTGCTCCAAAGAGGCAGGTGCCCGTTGCAGTCTGCACACGGCCATTTCACACCCATTACCGGACCGCCACTTCCAAGGGGTTGCCGACTGTTCAGCATTTCGCATTTGGCCCCCCCCCAGCACTCCTGCTCCCAAGGAGCCATTTGGATCTTTAGATCTCAGCCAGCCAGCAGGAAAGGTTTTAATAACTGGCGGGGCAGGGCTGGTAACTGACCCGTGCCGCAGCTTGCTTGGCCCACTTGCCTGGCTTTCCGACACATACCCGCCTGCCTCTGTGCAGCTGGGGAGCAGCAAATGGAGCCATATAGAGGAGAGACGTAACAAGAGTCCCTGGCCAAGCTGAAAGCCAAGACAGAAGTAACCCTTGCAGGAAGATGATAATGTAACTCATATCGCAGACCTTTAAAGGTCATCGTCCGATCGGCTGAGAAGCGGTCCTTAATGGACTGTAAAGGACTGTGGAATGTTGAGACAGAAGAATCCCGAGCAGCAGTGAGACGGACGCACCGTCAGACCAAGGTTACAATGTTCTTCTGGGGCCAACTGCTCCTTAGTCAGGCAAAGCTCCCACTGGCTTGGAGAGCAGACTTCAGGACCTAAGAGTGATATCCACATACAGATCACGGTCAGTATCCACTGGGTCATTTCCTCAGTGCAGCACAGTGGAGATGGACTGACTCGTCTCACGTCTAGCTACATTCTCTGCTCACAGACCTAGGACGGGGTCCAGCGAGCTGCAAAGAAGGGTGGCCTGGCAGATAAAGCACCAACTGAGCGCTCCAGAGTTCTAGGTTCAATTCCCACATCTGCTGCCGTCTCCCTGGGGACTCTCTGGTCCTTGTTCCTCCATTTGTAGGATGGGGAGAATAAATCTATTTCAAGCATAAGCTTTTGGAGGCAGATACTCTCTGCCTAGGGTTGTGCAGCACCCAGCACAACATGGCCCAGAGTTCAGCTGGTGGAATACAAAGAAGAGGGCTTGTCAGAGACTTTCCCTTCCACGCCACGAGAGACAAAGTCAGTTGGGTCACAAGGGAAAAAGCGGTAAAATGGCCTCATGAACCCCAGCAAAGCGTTCGCACTCTCTCATCCATCCCCCGTCCCCTCCTCGGTGCACAGGCGTTATCCTGGGTTCCTAAGAGAAAGGCTGGATCTTCCAAGTTACTGTCTCCCAAGCCGGCAGCAGATGCATTCAGGCCTTCCTTCGCAGATGGTATTTGTTAACGTTGTCTCCAGAGAAGAGCTGATGTTTAGAAGCCCAAAGGGCCAGGCCCTCAGCCCAGGTACATTGTTGCTCTAGCTCTACTGATGTCCATGTGAGGCTGATTTACACTAATCAAGGATGAAGTCCTAGCACCCGGGCACAAGGCCCAAAAAGACCAGCTGCCCGCTCCCTTTGAGAGAAGAGTTATCCCAGCGAAATCCCTAGGGAATGGGTGTGCGCAGCCAGTGAGAACGGACACAGCCCCCTTCCATCTAGTTCTAAGGCTGTGATGCACTGCAGTGGAATTTCAGTGGTGTTTTAGAGAGTCCAGTATGTCAGTGTGGGCAGCCACAAACCATGGCACATATTGTTGAGGACTGCAAAATGACTCAACTTCCCAGAGGTCTTTGTGCCTTGAACATAGCTGGTGGACACAGTGGCTTGGCTTGACCGGATTGCACATGCCAAGTAAATACATCAGTCGTATTCTCAGCATTATTTCCCACCATGATGTACAATGGATTGTCTATACAAACATCGCACAGGCCTCTCATTATGCCATGTAACAGACCTGTTCAGAACTCACTAGCAGCAACAGAGCGAAAACTCAAGACACTTGTGCTCTGTAGGCATGAGCTCTAACTGGCTGAGCCAAGAATGTCCATCAGCTGTGTTCAGTATAGGGCTTATGAGACACAGCGGAGTCCTTCTAATTCTTCCCAGCAGAGGCCACCCACCTCACCACACTATTTACTCTCCCCACCTCAGCTTGCCATAGCCACTGCAACCGAAAGAAATGCATTAGCTCGATGTTGCTGTAACAACCCAACAACGCTACACACCTCTAAGCCTATACGATGGGCTTTGCTTGGTTTTTAAGGAGAACGCAAACTGCATTAACTATAAATCACCATCACCAAGGACAAGATATGTGCATCCTCACCCATATCTACCCAAGTCCCTGCACAGGGCTTGCCGGCATTCTCTTACCCTTCTCAGCTTGCATTTTAAAATTCTGCAAGGGCATGAGAAGTGGGAAAAGTTGGCTTCTGGGACCATCAAAGCTGCCCCTTGCTTTTCACTGGTGCTGCTTACGTATTGAAATTTATTTTCCCACCCTCCTTTCAAAATTGCAATCTGCAAGACTGACACAGATGATGACTTTTATAAAGCAATATAAAAATCCCTCAAATGCACCCCCACCAGTCTGCCAGGGAGCACCTCAAAAATGTACAACCCTCTCTGGCTTTGCACCCTTGGTTCCCCTCTGTAACGCTAATGAAGTCACTGTGGATTTCCAGCAGTGTAAAGCGGAATCTGTCCTACTGTCTCAAATACGTGGCCCCATCCAGGATGGTGCTTCAGGCTCATGACCAGGCCTGAAACGAAGGAGGTGCCCATCCCTGTAGTATCCAGGCATCTAACTTCTGCCATGCCAGAAGTAGGCGCCGCCCGCTGTGATCAAACATTGATGTGTCGCTGTCACCAAGGCTATAGCTAAAGGACAGGCGTCTTCTAACAGGAGCAGTGCAACCGCAGAGCCAGGCGCCTATCGGTGGCTAGGAATCGACTTGCCAGCCTTTGAGGCCTGGTGTGGTGAGTTAGAGATAAGGAGCCGGGGTGGTGGGGGTGAGTCTGGCTGTCAACTGTTTGAAGGCAAGGCTGCCCCAGTGCTTGAGTCCAGCTAAAAACTATTCCCCCCAAACCCCAATTAGAAGAATCGAGGCGCAGCAAGCACATCAAAGGTCCTTTCCTGATTTGCTCCTCTGAACCCCGCTGGTGCCAAGTCATTTTGCAAGTCAAAATTCACAGGGCATTTATTTTTAATTTATTTAAAAACCAAACCAAACCAAAACTGCTCTGTTCAGAGACTAGACCAGCCATGGAGCAGAAAGTTGATTCAGTTTGCCATTCTACAGCAGCTCTGCACACCGATCAGAGGGTCCATTTGCATACCAGGATCCTTGACACAAAATAATAATTTGCAAAAGCAACGAATTGTCCATTTGACTGAGCTACATTCAGTATGCCTTGCTACAGGCAGAGAACTTCAGAGCTGTGTGTTTGTTGCAGTGTCAAATGACAGTGGAAGAATTAGCTGCAATTTATTACACTTAAACAATGGTCAAAAGTGTGGGTGGGGGGGTGGCATATCTTAATCTGAAAACAGCAGCTTTTCTGCAAGCGCCTCTTGGCTTGATTTAAACCTCTTTTTTGACATGTCCCCTGCCCACCCACACACCCTGCATTTCAAACTGCAAAGCAAGGAGCCTGAAATCCAACCCGCAAAGGTGACGGGGAGAAGAGCAGAGTGGAACACAAGCTAGGGGGTAACCTGCTTTAAAGAGCTGCTGGACAGTCTGCTCCTCTGTCCTACGTCCATTGCAACTCCGATCCACTGTCACTCCTTGCACAGACTCCCCTACTTCTATCCTCCAGGAACACCCAGCAAAGAGCCTCCAGCAACCTCAGACAACATGGGAACAGCTCCAGCTCTGTAAATCCTTAAGGGCTGCAGCACAGACGTTGCCCCTGCGGCATCCCCCCACCCCACAATTTCAAGCAGGACCAGAAAAATAAAAGCACGAGAAATGTTCCGCTCCGTGTCACCTGCGCGCCCCCCCGAAACGCCCAGCTCAGGTTTCTGCAACTTTGGCCGGTCAAGAGGCAAATGCAGCCCCCAGGCTTCCAGTTGCTTCGCACCGCCCACCTGGCAGCTCCGGAGAGCGCCCCATCTCCCCGGCTAGCCCCCGCCGAAGGGACCCCTTCCCCTGCCCTTGGATAAGGTTCAAGTGCCCCGCCCCAGTAACACCCCCCGCAGGTGCACGTCCCGAAATGCAGGCACCCCCCGGTTCCCAGGGCGAATAATCCACGTACCCAGGTGCAGGGGGGTGCTCCTCGCCCAGCTAGCCCCGGGATCGCGGCTCCGAGCAGCCCAGCACGCGCCTCGCTCGCCACTGGGGCTCCCCGGCCCGGGCAGGGAGATCCTCTTAAGCCCTCTGTGACGCACGGCTCGGGGGGCGGGGCCAGAGGAGGG
This sequence comes from Pelusios castaneus, assembly GCA_007922175.1. Taxonomy (NCBI): domain Eukaryota; kingdom Metazoa; phylum Chordata; order Testudines; family Pelomedusidae; genus Pelusios; species Pelusios castaneus. The sequence continues at coordinate 5,585,914 of ML685866.1, forward strand.
GGGACCCTTTGACGCAAGAGCGGCTGCAGCCTTGGCCATACAAGGCGCGGAGGGGCGGAATTTTCCGGTCCCGGCGGGGAGGGGCGGCGGGGGGGCTGGAATGTCTGGGCGGGTGACGCACGCGGGGTTCCATTGACGCAGGCCTTGGAATTGTTTGATCTATAAATAGCCCGCGAAGCCCTCGCTAAAAATAGCGTCGCGAGGGGGAGGGGCGCGGGGCCAGAAATAGCCGGGGCCCGGGCGGGCAGGAGAGAACCAAGGGGGCGGGGTTTGCAGGGGGCGGGCAAGGGGAGCAGAGCCCCGGCCCGCGGGCATCAGCAGCTGTCTGGCCAGGGCCCCGCCTTGGGGTCAGGGACGGGGGCTCCCCGCGGGACTGCCTCGTCTGATTGCAAAACGCTCCCTCCGCACAGAGCGAAGGGGCCGGACTAAGCCAGTCATTTCTCTCCCCGCCACTGCCAGAGTACGGGCCAGGCCCACACAGCTGCCCGCTCCTTGGGGGGTTTCCTGGGCTCTGACCAGCCTTCACTGCAACCTCACGCCAGGTTTCGGGCCCGCCCCTGCAAACGCAGCTTTACAGGAAGCAGGGAGCTCTCCCATTAACTTCAAGGATTTTTACTCCCGGGTAGTGCAGGACTGGGGCCTAAAGCGGTTTAGCATTCCCTAAGATAAGACCAGCCAGACTGGATCAGACCCGGGGCTAGCTAGCCCCCACTATCCTCTCTTCTGACAGTGGCCAGATCCAGGTGCTTCAGAGGCAATGAACAGAACAGCTGATCCATCCCCAGCAATTCCTGCCATTGACAGACCTGTCCTCATGAACTTATCTAGTTTGTTTGTAACCTCATTATACTTTTGGCCTTCACAACATCCTCTGGGAAGGAACTTTCAAGCTCACCCAGGTCTGCGCTCACTCACACATGAGCTTTCTGCAGAATGGGGATCATCTCTCCTTCTATTGCCCCCTTCCAAAAAACCACATCCAGAATACTTTATAAACTGGGAGCTCTTTACACTTACTGTCCTCCAACATAAAAAAAGTCAAAGCCCACTAGAACAGTGGTTTTCAAACTTTTTTCCTCAGGACCCAGTTGAGAAAAATCATTTATGCCCCCGGCCCACCAATTCCATCTTTGAGCAATGCCTTCCAGTCTTTCAGCGGTGGCAGCAGGGACCCAATACAGGGTCCCAACCTGTAGTTTGAAAACCGCTGCCTAGAACATCTTGCAAAGCTGGGATTATTTCCCATTTCCACCCCTTTGAAATGCAACTGGGATATTCTGCAAACCTGGGATCACTTCAGATTCATTTTGGGTTGGTAAATGTTGCCCACCATCATGGTACATAAGCACATAAGAGAAGCTCTTTGAATTGGTGCCCATCTTTTCAGGTAAATGTGCATACACTGCCTGGCACCACAGCAGCCCAGCTTGGTGTCTACAGGAGCTAGTGCCATGTATTTACATAATCTGCCTCCTAACTAGCTTTATCATGGCAGTATTTAAGCAGGGTGTTTCCAGCATGTGCCAGGATAAAGAGGGCAATTCCAGCTGTGCAGAATTCCCTGCTGCTTCTTTCAGTGAGATGATCCTGCAGCTCTGGGACCATCTGATTTGTTGCAGGAAAGAGCTGTGGGGAATTCCTGTGAGTTCACTCAAAGGAGGGAGGGAAACTAGGGAAGTGGGAGACAGAGGCTTCTGAGTGAAAACTAGGTCAGTGTGGAGCACGTGGGATCCTGCACCTGTTGCTTCCCGGGATTAATGAGCGATTCTTTCTTTCCCCTTTGAAGTCACATAGAAAACCATCCCAGCTCCTCTGTGAGCTGTGCCCCCAGGATACTGCACAGCCACGCCTCTTCCATTGCGAGTGGAAGTATGAGAGGAATAGACTCCCATCACACCCGTACCCTGGGCAGCCTTCTTACGCAGGCTGTGAACTCCGTTCTGGGCTGACTCCAACCCTGCTATCTCCACTCTCCTCAGGGTGTCCCCGAGACCTTCCCTCTACCCGGTCCCTCTTTTAAGGGTCAAGAAGGCACCAGGGTCCACCCCTGCTGTGGGCTGTTCCCCAGCCTTGCCTACAGGTTCCTTGGGTGGCAGCTCCCTTCCTGCATTTGGCAGAACAATGGGCTCCTATTGTTAATGAGGACAAATAACTGGCCATTGCCCTCTAATGGATGCTTCACTACATGTCATTCTCCCCATACTGCAATGGGCTCATTGGGATTCTCCTAAACGGAGGATGGAATGAGGCTGTTTTCTCGAGAACAGGAGGAGCTGAGTTCTGTGTAGGCTGCCACCATGACATTTCAAGAAGCTGTGGGGTGCAACAAAGCCAAGTCCTTGGGAAAAGGAGAATAAACACCCGCTCTTTTCCTGTACCTGGAGACGCTGGTTTTCTGCCTCAGCACAGCAAGGGGCAATATTAACCCAATACCCACAGAGCTCTGGGAGCACAGACATAAAGCCAGGGTCTGGTCTCCTCGTCCCCAGAGCTTAAAACCAGTGAGCTGCCAATGAGAGTGGAAAGCAACCACAAAATTCAACAGAAAGACACTTCCTCCTCCCTGAGAGAGGGAGAGTAGAATCATCGCAACTGGCTCTAGGGACACGTGACCCCCAGCAGTGGCTGTGGCACACCTCTGCCATCATGGAGCAATTGTTGGGAGAACCAGAACACTGGATCCTCATCTGCTTCAGGGAGTTTGATCTGGATTCAGACTGCCCCGCTGTACAAGCTGACTCAGCCCCAGGTCTGATTGCTCCATGTTTATGTTCTGGGCGTGCCCAACAGCTGCAGCTGAGACTGGGGCCTCTATTGTGCAAGGAGCTGTGCAAACACTGACACCAGATCCGAGCCAGCTTTGAACGTGGAGGCCAGTCTTTGCAGCCAGGGAAGGTACCCTTATTCCAAAGCAGTCACTTCAATCAGCATGGCTACATTCCCAGAGTGCCCCTGGCTACAGGTGTCTGCCCACTCAGGTGTCCTGAAGGAAGGAAGCTACAGTTCCCCTTACCCTGTCCACACAGTGGCTTGCACTGGTTTGTAGCTTCTGCATGTACAAGGCATTGATGCAGCATCAGCCCTAAGATGCTCACTGTACATTATCAAATGCCCGCAGCTCCCACAGCACCTTGCAGGATCAATCTCTTCAGTGTGCCCTCTTAGGCCCCTCCTCTCTGCCTGAACACCTCACCCAGCTTCAGCCTGCACTCAATTTGTGATGGCAGCCCCAAGACCAGCAGACAGAAGGGGCATTTCACAAGTTGATAAGTCAGCGGCTGGAAAGATTTATGCATTTTCCTATTGTTAAAATATTTTTAGCCCAAGCTCTGGATTTATTTAAATACTCACGTTTATAAAAGCAACTGCGTAACGAGATGCGTTTTTATTACATGTTTGTGCTGAGTTCCTGGCAGCCCTCCCAGGGTGGCTGGGCAGGGGAATGTGTCTGTGGGCTGGATTGCTGGGTGATCCATCCAGCGGTTCCAATCTGCTGGCTCGAAGGCCCTTAAACTGGATAAATCAATCATAGTCTTGGTAAATAAGGAAAAAGCCAAACAAGGAACAGTGGGGGAGGAAAATGGAGAAGCCTCTAATGTGCAAGCTGCTAAATATACACCCAGGGCTAGAGGGTGCCTGCCCGGGTTTAACTGAGGGCAGAATTTAACCCTTAGCAAGTCTCTAGGCCACTGCATTTATTCTGTGTGCCGAGGAACCAAGAGCATCCAAGCCCGACTGTCTCAGCATGTAGCAAGGCCTCTGACAGACAGCAGTTACGGCACTAACCTAGGACTCTGGAGACCACTGTTGGGTTTGCTGCTCTGCCACTGACTTCCTAGGTATCCTGGGGCAAATCACTTGCCCTCTTTGTTCTGCACTTCCCCTCCTAGAAAATGGGGCCAACAGACTGCGGCTGCTGCAAAGCTCTGCACTCCTAGGTGCGGTCACCTCTGGGGTGGAATGGGGGCCACTGTTTAGTACAGGAATTTCAGGGGAGAATGTAGTGAGCGAGTTGGAACTTGGCCAGGCCACCAAGACTCATTTGTAGGAATACATAAGAACGGCCAGGCCGAGCCAGGCCAGTGGCCCACTTAGCCTAGTATCCCATCCTGTGGCCAGTGCCAGGTGTTTCCAGGGGATTGATCAGGACAGGGCAATCAGCGAGAGAACTGTCCCATGTCATCTACTCCCAGAGGGCTAGGGACACCCAGAGCACGGGGCTAATAGCTGTCAATGGACCTGTCCTCCCTGAATTTGATTTCTTTCCTGAACTCACTTATATTTGGGCCTTTGCAGCATCCCCTGGGAATAAGTCCCATGGGCTGAGTGCACATGGTGTGAAGAAGCACTTCCTTCTGTTTGCCTAAACCTGCTGACTATTCATTTTACTGGCTGGCTCCTGGTTCTTCTGTTATGTGAAAAATAACCCTTCCCTATTTACTTGCCCGTCACCACTTGAGTTTGGAGACCCGTATCACAGCCCCTCCTTGTCTTTTTCATTTCACCTCGGCTGGAAGATGGGCCATACCTGGAGCATTTTTGTTGCCATTCTCTGCACTTTTCCCAATTCTCATGTTCCCTTTTCGAAGTGGGGTGCCCAGAACCTCTAATGATTGCCTGATTAAGGAAACTGAGTTGAGCAACTCCCATTGCTTCTCCAGTCCTCAGTTTTCCAGTCTCCCACATGGAGTTAGTATTTACCTGCTTGACAGGGGAGGAGATGGGATTGGAAGATTTACTCGTTAATCCCAAAATGCTTTGCACTTCTCAGATGAAAAATCTGCTACAGAAATGCAACGGATTCAAGTGGCAGACTGAAGAATAGTAATCTACGAGGCACTTGGTGACTCTCACTTCAGGGGACGTTCTCCAGACAGTGCTTAGTTTCAGACCATTCTTGATTGTTGTGTCAAACCCCTGAATGCTAGCTCCTGGGCAGTTCAGGGACATGGAACTCTTGGCTGCAAAGTGCCAGTCAAAGGGGGCCTAAGATCCTAAAGCACTGTGGTCTGATGGCCATCTGGTGCCTCCTGGGAACCAGGGACTGTGTCACATGGAGTCAGCCTGATTCTCTTGACACAGGGGGGCAGTATTGTCTAATGATCAGAGCTGGGATCAGGTTCATATTTTCAGAAAGAGTGACTAACTTCAGGTGTTTTGAGACACCTGGAGGAGGTTGGCACCCAGAAGTAATGGACTTTTTAAAATCTGGGCCATTAGCCCCATTGCCCATTCTGCTACAGACTTGGTGTGTGTCCTTGGGCATGTCACTTCCTGGCGCCTCTGTTTCCCCATCTGTGGAACACAGACACACACCCAGCTTATTAAAGCACTTTGTCATCCAGAGGGAAAAGAAAGCAAATCGGTGCCAAGTCATATCACTACTGGGCTGCACAGATGCGGCTTGGGAGCATTCATGGTGCTAAGAGGTGCTGGGGACTACGTGACCCATGGAATGCAGACTCCCCTCTTCTAGAAATGCAGAAGAGGCATGCGGAGTCTGCCCGAGGGTCTGACCACGGCCTCTAGTGCCCGGGGCTGTACAGAGTGAGGAGCAAGGAGGTGTGGAGACAGCCTGCCCCACAGAAAGCTCGTCTGCAGAACAGGAAGAGCAGGGAAAAGCAACTTATGCCCGACCTGCGGCTGCCCATTTTGACAAGCAGAAACGTGGTGAAGAGCAGTTTGGAGACTTGGTGGCTCCAGAAGTAGATGGGCCCGTGCGGGTAGAGTGGGCAGCTGCTGGCCTGGGGTGGACTCACCAGCACAAGCCGCAGACCAAGAAAGAAAAGCCAGGACAGAGACACTGGCGATGGGCACACAGGGACACCACAGCAGATTTCCTGACCTTTCACACTCTCGGCCAGCAGCACGTCGGGAGTTGGGCCACATCGCTGCTTCTCCAAGCCAGCCAAGCAGCCACATGTGGGTCAGGAATAATCTGGGGATGATGCGTCAGGTGGGCCCCGTGGAATTTCCTCCGAGTAAAATGGGCCTTGGCTGGGGAAATGGAAACATTCATGTCTGCTGGCCGCAGCCCCCGCCCTCCGCTGCCTTAGCCAGAGAAACGTGTCCTTGTTAATGCAGATGGACGAGACCAGCGTGGAGAAGCGGTGGAGATCTGCCTTTTAGAACAGGGGCTGAGGGGCGAGGCTGTGTTCTAATCCAGGCTCCCCCACCGCTGGCCCATTCGCTCACTGCTTCTCCCACCCCCAGCAAAAGTGGCCACTGTCTTGGGGAGCCCAACTTGAGACCCCTTGAGCCTACTATCCAGAGGGTGCTGAGCTCGCATTGACTTCACCTGGTGCTGGGGGAGCTCAGCACTCTGAAAAGCAGGTTCATGGTGTCTACAGCTGGGCAGACTCCATTATGCCTGGCCTGACGAGTACTGAATTCCCACATCACCGCTCGCCTTCGGGCAGTATGGGCCAAGCTCGGGTCCCCTGCAGGCTGCCCCTTCCACACGTTTCCCTTTAGTTTGCAGTCAAGCCCCCTCCTCACTTCAGCAGTCTGCAGGACGCACACCCGGCTGGTTCTGGTTCTCTGCTCTGTTCAGCCGAGTTACCCTGCTAAGAGTCCATGGCATCACCAGCAGAGAGGGTGGGGAACCCACCATGCATCTGGTGAGCAGTTCAGTCGAGTTCCGGATTTCTATATACGTTACGGTAGTGCTAGAGGCTGCTCGGGGATTTATGGGCCCTGTGGCGCTGGGCGTTACACGGCCAGAGTGACACAGTCCCTGCCCCTAGGAGTGCCCAATTTACCTCGATACGCCACTGGTTCCCTACGTTGCAGCAGGGGCTCTGCCCGAGAGAGCCAACAGCAGAGCAAGGAGTTGAACCTCCAGCGACTGTCAAAGCCTCTCTTAGAGCCTGAGGCTGCCAGAACTTTGCGGGCTGGGTCTCCGGCCCCCACTGCAGAACCCTCCCAAGCTGGGCCTGGGGCCTCGGGTGCCGGCGGAACCTGCTGCAACTGCCTGAACCAGCACGCACGGGAGCCCTGCCCACGGCAGCTGCCCCAGGCTAGGAGCAAGCCCAGGGACACACTAGGCAGGCAGGCCAGCTGGCAGAGGGGGCAGGGTCCTCAGTCTCACCAGGGACGCCCCCGGAGCGCGCAGGGGGCAGGGGACAGCGCAGCGAGGAGCCACCTGCACCCTGCCAGCCTTGGTGGGTGAAGAAGCAAGGCCCTGCAGCACAGCTGGTAACAGTCAGCAGGGGCCGGGCGCCAGAGCTTGGCAGGCAGAGTGCAAGGCCCACAGGGGCGTTGTCAGGCGGCCCCACGCCAACATGGGGAGTCTCCCCGGCGCTGGACGTCAGCGCTCCAATGGCGTGTGCTGGCATCAGCCAGCAGCTGGCCTTATAGGAACAATCCAACTGCCATATATGGGGGGGGGGCTTGTGCTGCGCACTGGCTCGGGAGACTGGGGGGTGGGTCAGAAAGTGGCTCCTTCCCTCCCCCCACTGGGAAGTCTCATGCTCTGCTGTAATCAGACTTCAGAGAGGAGAGATTAACAGCTGCCCACAGAATGCAGCAGTCCATTCCCTTCAGTATCCCCAGGACCCCCCAGCTTTCTCCTCCAGGGGTCCTAGCCCAGCTGCAGCACCCCCCCCCCCACTCTAACCACTAGACCATACTGCCCTCCAGAGAGATGGGGACAGAACCCAGGAGTCCTGGCTCCCGGTCACACCGCCCCCCCCCAAACCATGAGACCCCACTCATTTGCATCCTGTTCTATGGGGCTCCAGGAGCTGCCAGGCCCAGAGCTTTTGAAAAACCAACTAATGCTTAGGCAGCAGGCAGCTTCCCTCCCTGTGGGGGCTCAGCCCATGGAGATTACAATCCACAGAGCATGCTCAGGGGCTTCCCCAGGCTTTGCTGCTAGGAGCCGCAATCTCTCTCTGTTGAAGAACACAGGATGTGTGTCTGGCCACCCCTGCTAACTCTTTCACTGGCTCCTCGGAACTGGTGCAGCGCCCAAATCCAAGGTGCCTGGACGTGTTCACTGAGCAGAGCCCAGACCCAGCTGGGAGCCCACAGAGAATGTCGCTTCGGTGCATTTCAGCAGGTCCCTGCACCACCGTCACTGCGTCCCAGCCAGGGGCGCTGAAAGCCAACCCCCAAACCCTGCATACCATGGAAGCCAGCCCTTCTGCTGCTCTTCTCTCATCAGGCCATGGGCCACTACTGCATGCTAGCCCCCTAGCTCCAGCCCTCTGGTCCCCCCAGATTGTTTACCTTGTGATGATGCCTCACTGAGCGAGGAGAAGTTCGCTGGGCAGAGACAGGAATGGGATTCGCTGCAGCCACTCCCCACTGGGAAGGCATTCCTCCCCCCCCCCCCGCCATCACGTCCAGTGCCCATCTGCAGGGTGGGAGGTGAAGCCCTGTTACCCCTTTGTCAGCCCTGCCCTCTCCTCTCCCCATGGCCAGGGCTCTGCTATGTAACCCTCACGCTGGCCCATGTGCAGCGCTGGAGATGGGGGGGGGAAGATTGGGGAGCCATTCTAGGCACAAGTGCAGCAGGCAGGGAGCAGCTCCTGGCCTTCCGTGTTCCTCCATTGCCCCGAGGCCTCCTGGAGGGCTCCAGCTTCCACAGCCTCAGAGCCATGGTTCTTCCAGGACACAGACACCAGTGGAGCCTGCTGGAACCCCAGCTCCATCCTCCACTTCTTTCTCTTCTTCCCTAGCTCTCCCTAGCCAGGCCCCACGTGCACAGGATGCAGGCAGAGAGCGCGAGCGAGGTTACAGGCTGCGGCTGCTGAGAAGCACATGACAGGCTGCGGCTGGCGACGCTGATGCACCCAGGGATGGAACCAGTGGCCGCACAGAGCAGGGATGGGCCAAAGGGCCGGGAGGAATGCTCTGCGAACACACAACTGCTTGTCTCATGGGCCGTCTAGAGACAGTCGGCGTCACCTCCTGCGATGCAAAGGCCTGATCCTGCTGCCCTCTAGCAGTGGAGGCCAGCTTGCACTCAGGGCTGGGAGCTGGGCCCCAGTCTACTGGCCAGACTGCAAGGGTCTCCCATGAACCGCTGCAGCCCCGGGGTCTGAGCAGGCAGCAGACCGGTCCTGGGACTCCTGTAGGGCAGGGCTGCCCAAGGACTGACTGGCTCCCCTAACGTACTGTGCAGATGCCCCAGTCCCCTGGTCCAACGCCCACCTGAACTCTCCTCCAGCCACTCGCAGCTGGCGCCAATTCCCTCAGCACGCCGGGCAGAGCTCCCCCGTTACACAGAGAGGGGCATGGGGAGCCAAAATGTTTTGGTCATAGCTACGCAGTGAGTCGACCACAGAGCCCCCCTTGCATGGCTGTACCTTCTCCTGGGCACAAAGGCTGCTCGATGCGGGAGGAGCCGCACCAGGCCCCTCCTGCCAAGGCCACTAGCTAGCCCAGACAGCAGTGAGGGCACAGAGCCCGCTCGCGTAATGGTGCCAGTGAAGTCACCGGCCTCCTGTGCCTTCCATCAGAGGCTCAGACAGCTTCCCACTCTCACGGAGGGGGAAAAGTCAAGTAACTTCTCAGGATCATGCAGCCAGTCAGGGGCCAGGCCCAGGACTAGAACCCAGGAGTCCTGACTCCCAGCTCCCTCCAGCACATTTACTAGACACTCTGCCTCATCCCGCAGGAGGCACTCACAGGACAGTCCAGCCGACTGCCTAGGAGGCAGGTGAGACATGGCTGATGCCGGCTTTGCTCTGACCCGCTTGTCCTAGGGCAGGAGAACTTTGCAAATCTCTGCTTTCTTTTTGCCATGTGCAAAACAATCTGACTGGTGCGGGGAAGCACCTGGAACCCTGCTGAGCTGGAAGCCACGCAGTAAGTCAAGGGCTTGGACACACTGATTTGGATCAACACCGCTGCACTGGAACAAGCCCCTCGAGCAATGTGCTGCACCGATGTGAAAAGGGGCTTGCACCAGTGGAAACAGGCCCTCATCCCTGTGCTGGTATTTGGGGCTTTGTAAATCTCTGTCCCCGTTGCCTCCTGCCTGTATCCTGTAGCATACCTTTCAATACTACTCCTGCAGCCTAATCCACCTGGCTGGCACCAAGCAGTGCAGTGGTGAAATCCCTGCTGTCTTTCCCCTAATAACTCAGCACTCAAGAGCCGCTCAGGTGTGCAGAGGGAGAGGAGGGTGAAGTGCCTGTGATGGGCTCAGAGGGACTCCGCAACTGCCCCAGCAGCCTGCATTGGCTCAGGCTGGCACAAGGCCACATCCAAGGCAACGTGTGCATCGGGCTGGGTGCCAGCCTGTTACATTGGCTCGTGAATACACAGCCAAGATGCCTTGTTTGGGCACCACATGACACATGCCTGGGGAGACGGGCTGCAGCCGTGCTGGCTCAGGCATTAACAACCCCAACTGCCCTGGCTTCACTCCCCATCGGGCACTGCAGCACATCCTCACCACCCATTTGTTTCTCATCAGAGCCCAACTTTCCAGGTAGGAGGCAGCTGGTTGGGAGGACACAGTGGGTGCTGAGATGGGGGTGCCAGGGGAACTGCCACAGGTTTAGGGCACTGTACTACAGCTGCTGTCTGTGAAGGACTCGCCCGTGTCCTGCTGTATCTGAGCAGCAATGTGGTTCATGTCAGCAAGAGCGTGGGGATGAGGGAGAGGCCAGAGTAGGCATGTCCCAAGTGTCTGATGGCACAGAGCTGTCAGCCAGGATGCGGCAGTCCACCCCATAGCAGCTGCCTGTCCACACTCCCTCCCCCATGGGAGGGCAGGAGAATTTAGTCTCTAGCCCATTAACTCCTTGGTCCCATTACTCCACCAGCAAGCTGGGGGTGCACAATTAATGCCAAGCGCACCAGCTCTGCCAGAGGCTCCCGAGCTGTTAGGAGCTAGACTGAGGCCCGTTATGCTCATTCCACGCCGGCTGGAACCGGGGGCCTAAGGACAGGCACCACAGCCCATCCCCTCCACCCCCAGCTTTCTGCTCAGTCCAGAAACTAAAATGCAAAAGCAAATGCAAGAAGAAACCTAGGGGCATGAGCTGCGGGGCCGGGAGGGGGCAGAGAGCACCCAAGACAACAGGTCCCTAGATGGGAGTCAGGGGTGTGTGCCTGTGTGGTTTTCTGCCTCCCCCCAAAATGTCTGCAGAGGCTGACCATCAAGTGGGGGCTAGATTCATGCCAAGTGACACAAGAAACCTCCCCTTGCCCCAGGGGGAACAGAGCCCCCCTATTTAACAGCCCAGACTCAGATAACTGCAGCTTCCTCCCCAGCCAGAAGAGGGAGGGAACAGGACCCCCCATCTATCCCGGCCCGGCCCGGTTACGGTCCCCACCATAGACTCCCCCAGCTCTCAGAGCCGGGGGGAGACGTCCGGGGGGGGGGGGGCACGCCCGACAGGAGCAACCTGGGGAGGGCAGCTCGGGGGAGGGACACGCCCGCAAAGGGGCAGCCCGGGTGGGGGGACACGTCTGGGGGAGACACGCCCGCGGGGGCAGCTCTGCGCTCACCTGCTTCTCCCACGCCTCCTCCAGCTCCCGCCTTCCCCGGCTCCCCCCGTCGCCTGCAGCCCGGGCTGCGCCCGCGAGCCCCCGGCCCGGTGGAGGTGGGGAGCGGGGGACACCCCCGGCGGCCGCCCCGCGCGCTCCATCCGCCGCTTGGCTGCAGGCAGGGCTCGGCCCGGCGCGAGGCTGGGGCCCCGTGACGTCAGCGCGGGCTCCACTGACGTCGCTGGAATCCCCGCGCAGCCTGGGGGCTAAAAATAGACGCGGGGCCGGAAATAACCCGGGCGCCGCGAGGGAGGGGGCAGCCCCGGGACCCGGCGGGCAGGGGCGTTCCTGGCTGCGGCCCAGGAGCCAGGGAAGAGTTAGCACGAGTCCGCTGCTCGTTTGCCTCCAGCAGGATCGGGTCCCCCAGGCCCCACCGTGTGGCGCCAGGTTCTGGGACCCGGCAGCCCCTTCCGCTTTCTGCTGTGGCCCAGGCTGGCCTGCAAAGCATGGACCCCAGTGTCCTGTGCCCCAAACTGAGTACCCTGACACCCTCAAAGCTCAGGGGATCCCTCAGTCCCAGGCGTGTCCCCAGAGAGTCCAGCACCCCTCGCTCACTCCATCTCCTCTGGTTCATTGTCAGAATGGGGCCTCCTAGGACCCATCCCAAGAATTGACTCTTCCCCACAAAATATCCGTGGATCCACTCTCCTGCAGTGTGCAGGCCCCATGGGATGTGAGTGGGCATGAAGGAAGGGGGCAGATGTACAGGTGTAGAAATGCACCCAAGTGTGTGTGGGGAGGAGTGTACACGTGCAGGGGATAGCTAAGAAGGGTCGAAATGGGAGTGCATGTTCCCATGCACCAGGAGCCCATAGCACAGTGCTGAAGGCCCAAGCTGGGTTTACATTTTACACCAAAGTTGGGCTCCGTCTCCTGGAAAACCCCTGGCCAAGTTGTGCAGCAGAAAGCCGGAGTGCTGCACGCTGCCCGCATGTGCTGCTACACACACGCTTTCTGGTCTGTTCAGTCCTTGGCTGCTCTGCTGGTGAGGGTGGCTTGGTGATGCGGACACACCTGTCCTGTGAGGAACTGGTCTGACACCCTTCAAACTCATGGCATGCCATCACCAGGCTGGATTTGAACCACTGAACCACAGGCCTCAGGGGCCCTTTTCCAATTTGCTTTAGGCGTGAGGGGAGGAAGTCAGAGATTCCTCTGCCATCGGTTAGTCTGGTTATCTGCTAGTTTAGAAAGAAACACAGGGCAAACCACTTAACATTTGTGGGTGTCTAATGAATTGGGAGCCACTATCCTAAAGTTCCTTAGCTCCCAAAGGGTTAACAGGCAGTGTCTCCACCAGAGCAGCCTGCTCTGAGCCCTGAGGCTGCTGGATTAACTGTGTTGCCAGTCCCTGGTAGTTCCTAGGAAACGGGCTATCTCCTAGGTGAGAGCAGAGCGTGTAGAGTTTCCAGCTAATCAAACAACCCTCGGAAGCTATTATCCAGCTCATTCCTGTGGTGACACCGGCCAGCATCACCACGTCCCCCAAGGTAACAAAAACCCTGTTTGCCGCTGCATCAGAACAGGGGCCTTGAGCTGCAAACCAAATCACACGGCCCTCCCTCCATGGGCTGGAGCTGGGGCTAGTCAGGAACAGGGAGCTCCTTGCCTTACAGCATCTGTTCCAACCCAGCCCAGTCCAGGGCTGGCCAAGGACCCATTCAATGCAGTGAGTCTGAATGGCCTCAGCCCTGGCTTCTTTGTGGGGCCCACTTGCTGAATGGGCCACAGTGGCTGAGCCCTGCACGCCAGGCTGGAGGGGAGAGTGCCGGAGGGAGCTCATCCCATCCCCGTAGTATGGAGGCAGCACACCATTTCTCCCTGACCGCTAGGCTGGCCTGTTCCACCAGCCCCCAAATTACCTGGAGAGCCATTTTATAATTAGAAGACAGAGAGGGCCGGAGGCGGTGTATCGCCCAGGGAGCGAATGCCTGTCTGATTACAGGGCGGCCCGCACCGCCTGATGGTAACACCCAGCATCCTGCCCAGAGCACTCCGGTCCCTGGCCAGTTCGGGAGGTATCGTGGCTCCTGGCGCCATCTCCACGGAAATGGGCCTATATTTGTCCATAATTATGGCTTCTGCAAGCTGGGGAGCCTGCAGGTCCTTTGTGTGTGACAGAGGGGCGTTCCCATGGTGCAGGACCAAGCACCCGGCCATGCCCAGCTCCCTGTGAGGGGCCAGGGCAGCTGCAGAGGAGTGTCCACACTGCTGCCAGTCATGTAAGCCCCAACTCTGGGGTCACTGCGTCTTAGGAGTTTGACTGCGCAGGGCAGGTGGGATCCCAAGGAGAGGCGGGAAGTGGCTGGTGGCAGGGAGATCGCTGGGTCCCACGACCATCCCAGTGCTGAGCAATGCTGCCTGCCAGGGCCAGGGATAACCCCACTGGGCCAGGCTGGCCTGCCAGGCCGAAGGGCCACCCTGTGGGTACCCCAGCACAGGCAACCTTGAGGCGAGGTGAAGGCCAGGCCTGGGCTCTGGGCATTCTGGGGCGGAAGGGGGCACAGGAAAATGTGCCCCGTTTCTCTAACACGGTGCATGGGGAACAGCCACAGGAGTCAGACACGAGCAGAGATCTCTTGGCTGCACCAGGGATTTTTTGGAAGGCTGATTCTTCATGTCTGAACTGCCCCACACAAGAGGCACGGATTGACACAGCAGAGAGGCACTGGGTGCAGCCCCCGGGAGCCCAGGGGCCTGGGCCACCCTCAGCCCACAACTCAACTGCACACCCAAGGTGAAGGCTCCTGGTCCTGTGTGACCGGTGGGCAGCGAGAGCTGCCCCAGGGGCAGCACCCAGCACCCCAGGGCACTGTTACCCCAGCTGGATTGGAGTCAAACCCGGCAGGCTGGGCTTCTTTTCCCATTAATTCTTTAGCTCCAGTGTGCTGTTGCTCTCAGTCCACAGAACTGGCCTGCACCCCACGCTGAGAGCAGAGGTGTCTTTCTGGTGCATGCCCCCACCAGGCTTTATGGCTGCTCTGCCTCCCTCCCACTGCTTCCTCACTGCCCCCACCAAAACATACCTGAAAACAATCTGCCCACAGAAGGTTAAACTCCCCAGACGCTGGCAGAGTGGGGATGCAGCCATACCTCTTGAAATCTTACAGAACCAGCCCCTTCCCCACTGCCTCTGCATCCATTCACTGCCCGATAATGAATTAACCCTCCACCCCGTAGCCGCCCCTGGACAGCAGGGATCTCACTGCTGCCTGGTGGGGCGGGAGTGCTACTGAGGCAGTGGAACAGCCAGGACCAAGAGCAGGCCCCAGAACCCTGATTTCCAGCCCTATTTCCTGCCACTAGATCCCACCCCCCTGCCAGGGCCAGGGCTAGAACCCAGGAGTCTGACCCCCCCCCAGCCCCAGGGGTTCCAGTCACTCTGCCAATGGTGCATTGGGCTATTTGCAGCCACACGGCCTGATCCGCTAAGAAAAACCCAGCCCCTGACCGTGCCAGGTCACCTGCTCCAAAGGCCACGGAAAAGCCCCTTTTAGCAGGGCTCAGGGGGGCTGTGCCAGCCGGGGGGGGGGGCTGCTGGGAGACTTGGCAGTGACCAGGCTGGGACCTGGCCTGTCCCTATAACCCGTACCATAAATGTCCAGACACAAAGCCACTCTGGAACCGGGACAAGCCACAAGCACAGCCTGCTCCCTGGCACACGCATGCACACACAGGCTCCCGGACACACACATACACTTGTTCATCTCCACAGCCCTTCACCCTAAGCAGCAGCTGTAACACGTGAACCCCACATCTCACTTGCCAGCACCATCCCATGCGCTGATGTGGCCCCGCATGCACCAGGCCAATTCCTAGGGAGGAACGTAGGCTTTTCTGCGTGGTCCAGCTGGCTTCCACCAGCTGGGTGATTTCCCAGGGGAGGGAGCAGTGTCTGGCAGGGTGGATGCCTGAGGCTGGGAAAAGCCACTTGTGGCGTGGGTTTTAAAAGGAAAAATCTCAACAACAGTCCTGACGCTGGATGCTGCAGGCGGGTGATCACTCTGCAAGTCCTGCTCCCTGCCGGGGAGGCACATGGGGCCCGATGTGTGTGTGCGGCACCCCCATGGGGATCCCGTCCCTTGTGCTTACAGCCCTGGGATTAGGATTAGCGTACAAACAATACTGAGAGCCCCCCACCCCACGCTTGTGGCTCCAGCTTGCAGGATGCTGCACAACCCCAAGGACAGTCCCTGCTCCAGAGCTCACAGGCTAAATAGACATGGGCAGAAGGGAAACTGAGGCACAGGTGGGGGTGGGGACTTGCCCGAGGTCACTCAAAGAGAAAGGATCAGAGCAGCACATAGAACTCAATTCTCCCATTGCCTCTCAGGCCAGTAGCCTGCCCACTTGCAGCCATAGCCCCCTAGCCCAGCCCAGCCCCGCCCCGCCCCAACAGGGCAGGTGTGTTATTGGGGCGATTAGGAGCCAGGAGTCCTGGGTTCTAGCCCCAGCTCAGCCACTGACTGTAATCTGGGGCAAGTCCCAGCTTGACTCTGTGCCTCAGTTTCTCCCACTGTACAATGGCAGGTGTAACACCCTGCGCCCCTCCCATTTTCCACTAGGGCTTTGGAACACCCCCGGAGGAGCTGGGTCCAAACAGCTGGCCTGAGTTGTACGCGGAGCCCATCCCTGGCTGGGGGACAGCTGCAACGCTGCCTGGGGCAGGGGCAAAGGGGGGGCCCACAACTACCTCTCTCACTCCAGGGCTTTGCAGGGGCACCAAATAGCCAGGGCAGAGCTCTGTCCAGCCTGCGCCCTGGGTGGCCAGAGCAGAGTGATGTCTCCCCCCGCCTGCCCCTCCCGGCTGGGACCTTTGATGCACAGACTCCTCTGTGGCCTCTGGCAGAGGCGGTGGGCAGAACAAAAGCCAAGGTGCCTGGCATGGGGCTGGTAGTACAGAGTGTGCATTCACTATGCGTGCAAGCCTTTCACGCAGACATGCCGCACTAGTGCAAAAAAGTGGCTTGCACTAGTGCAACTCACCCCAGCACAGTGTGTGTGCACGAGGACACAGCTGCTGCGGCGGCCCTGTTGGTGAGCCTGCAATGCCCTCTTGTGGGTGGTCACAGGCAGTGTTTAGCTCCGCCCGGCTCTCGTTACTTCCAGGGGCAGCACCCGCCCCATCTGGGCCACGTTTGCTCCCTTTGCAAGGGAAGTGAGGGCTAAGCGAGCAGCCGGCCCTGCCACCCCCAGCTGGGTTCGTGGCATTGCCATGTGGCCTGTGCTGCCCCGTTGCCGTCAGACGCTGCCCTTCCGTCCCGCTCAGGGCCTTTGCTGGAGCTCTCCGGCCTGGGGCGGAATGAGCAGTGCTGTGTGATGCCAGAGACCCCTCCAACCAGCCCCCGCACAAGGAGAGTTGCTGTGGCTCCCACCACGGTTGGGCCCATTTCTGGGGCAATGCGAAGGCAAACCTGGGGCTGGGGCTGCAGCCCCATAGCAAGGCCTAGGAGCAGCTTTTTCTGAAACGGGGCGGGGGGAGGGGGTTACGTCCCTTGGCCCCAGTGCAGGCAGAGGGACTGGGAGGCCCGAGCGGGGCGAGATTTCCTGCCCCCAGGTCAGAGAGATCATCCAAACCCGACACACACGCACCCTCCCTAGCTGGTGCAAGGCCCTCCCCCGCTGCAGCCCCCCCAATTGGTCAGACCCCCCAGGGCCATGAGCTAGGTGGGGATGGCACTGGGCAGTGTCCAGGGTTGGGCGCTCCCCCGAACATGCCCTTCTCTCCCCCCCTGCACTCCCTCTGCAGGAAGTGGGGCAGGGGTGTTGCAGGGGACGCTCTCCCGTCCGTCAGCACCAGCCCCAGTGTGGAGTGAGGGGCAAAAGAGAGCCTTTGGGGAGCGATTTCCTGGCTCCTGCATTACTGGCAGTTACAGCCCAGAGCTGGCCAGGGAGGGCGTTTCCTGGCCGAAAGCGAAGTCAATACAGCAAGAAACTTGCCCCCCTCCATCCCCCCCAGCCACTCTGGCGTTAAAGCTCTTTCCAGTCACTTTTAGCAAACCCAGCCCCTCGGCTTCCCGCCTGGCTCAGCCCCTTGGAGGACTCCTCTGCGAGATGGTCAGGCCCCATCCTGACACAGGAAAGGTGCAGGGCTGGGAACTGCCTTCAGAACATGTTGCAAGAGCCCAAAGGAAGCAAGACAGGAAAAGGGTCTGGACAAGGCCCAGAAATACATTCTGTGACTTCCAGCCACGGCCTCGGGAGCCCGGACATTCGCTCTCTCTGCTAGCGCAGAGCTAACCGGAGCCCTGGCAGTGTCTCTCAGGACAGAGCCACGGAGCCGGATCCCGGGAGGAGAGCAATACCAAGCCCGAATAAAGAGTGTCCCGTTGGGTGGGGAAGACAGGTGTTCACACCCATGCAGGGAGCAATTGAAGAACAGGGGTCAGAGGGCAAAGAGCAAGGGTCAGGCCCAGATTCCCCTCGAGGGGTTACTAGCTGTGGGGTGAGCCAGGGCACTGGCACACCACATGAACCCAGCAACTGCCCCCAGCCTAGCGCCTGGCACCAGCTCCCCAGCACATCTGGGCCCAGCGGGAGGGACTTGGTTATGAGCGCGCAGGATGTCTGTGATCTCCTGCTCTAACTGCTAGCCCTCACTCTCCTCCTGCAGCTGGGGACAGACCCCAGGTCCCCACGGCCACCTCTCTGGCTGCCCCAGTGGGAGCCTGCTGCACCACTTCTGCTGCAGAAACCCTGCACCCGGCTGGGAAGGCTGCCGGAGGGAGCACATTATTCTGAGTACCAAGAGCACAGCCTTTCCTGAGCCTTGGTGCCCCCCAGTCCCTGCCATGGAATGGAAGCTGGGACAGGCAGACACATGGGTTAATGTCGCTGCAAGATGCGGCCCCTGGCGGATCATAGCAGCTAAGGGCTGGATCCGAGCTAGGACGGGAGGCCTCTGCGGAGGCCCTATGGATGGCGAGGCTGTAAGAGGTACTCTACTCTCTGAGCCAGGTGGGCACCAAGGCCTGAATACACAGCTAGGGGTCACTGGAGGCAATTGGAAACCGTGCTCCTAACCATCTGAATGGCATTGCAAAGGGGGGCGCGGCGTGAACGCTGGTGTCCTGCCAGATTCCAGTGCAGCTAACTCCACTCGCCTTCCCTGAACTCCCTGGAAACAAGCCTGTCTCTCTCATTTCCTGGCCTGAGCAGTTGTCTCAAATTGCTGGGAAGCAGCTGCTGTACCCCACCCCAGAGTGGCCGCATTTCAGTGCAGAGCAAGGAAATCCCAGGAGACCTAGGCGTTGTAAAGCCCTTAGGGGGTTGAATGGTTCCAGGGCAGCAAAGTGACGCCTCGGGCTGCCAGACAAATATTACTGACCTGATCACTGAGCCAGAATCCCTAAGATTCTTCTGTGAACCCGGTCGCCACTAGCCGTTGGAGGGCGACCCCACCTGCCACCAGTGCACCCAGGTAGGTTTGACATCACACGCCGTGGAGGGCTGTGAGGACACGCACTGTGAGCTTCTTACAGCTGCTGTCAGGAGTCTGCAGCTCTGCCACTGAACCACTGGGCAACCCTGGGGAAGGCCCTTACAGCCAGCCCCCTGGACCTCAGTCTGCCCTCTGTGAATGGGGATCATCAGACAGCAGGTGAGGGTTAGAGCCTGGAGACGCGTTAGGGCCTTGACTGGACCGAGGGCAGCCCCTGGGTTTCTTCCAGCAGGGGCTCAGAGGGCCAGAGAACTGCAGGAGGTCAGAGATCATATTGGTCCCTGCTGACCGGAGAGTCTATAAGAGGAAGCTGTAGGCTTGAGGTGATGAACGCCTTCCAATGCCCACAACACCTGCTCCTCCACCCACCCTGTGCCCAGCACACGC
>ML685866.1:5605259-5625898 GCA_007922175.1 Pelusios castaneus
TGTGCCCAGCACACGCTAGCAGGCGCGGAGCTCCTCCACCCACCCTGGCATGAAATGGGGAGGGAGATGGCAGCTGCCCACAGGCCCCGGCTCCCTTGGCAGGCCGTGCACTCTCAGCCTGTTTAAGTTACCCCTCTGCCCCAGGGAGAAGAGGGGACCATGTGCTCCTAGCCCTCCCGTGGGCTGACCAACGCTGAGTCAAAGGATCCTTCAATCTGCGAAATGAGCCCTTTGCTGCCTGCTATGAGCTGTCCTGGGCCACGGTGCTGCCCACCTCTGCGCCCGCTGCTTGAGCCTCGTGCCCGGGGCCCATTTGTGCCCGGGGTGCAGAAGATGCACTGAAACAATGTCTAGTGTTGGAGCCGAGAGCCAGGCGACCTCCGTGCACCACGCGGCCTCACGAACAGAGCAGCAGGACCCTGCCTGGGCGCAGCCGCGCACTAGTCCAGCCTCCTTGGAGACAGGCCATGAATGGCCCTTTTCTTTGTCTGGCACCCAGGTCTGCTAGGCGCTGCCCAGCCGCCCGGCTGGATCCCAAATGCTCACTGGCCCCTGCTGGGCACACACAGAGCTGAACTGGCCCCGCACGCACAGTCACACCTGCTGTACCTCCCAGGCACTCCCGGCTGCTCCTGGGGGCCAGGGGAGCTGCTCAGCAGCCTTGAAAATCAGCCCCCAGCATGCCACAGAGAACAATGGAGAATCGCCCCTTCCCCCACCGCCCCAGAACAATGGGACTGGCTGGCCTGAGCCTTTTGAAGGTCTGGTCCCATCCGTACACAGGGGCACAGTGGTTAAAGCACACTGCAATTGGAGGGGAAGACCTGCTGAGCTGGAGGGAAGGGCCCCCCCAGCCCTCGCGCCCCCCCCCCCGCATCCAGTACACGTGCCACGCGCACACACAAGAGCAGACCCCTGCCGGCTGTGGCGCTGTCCCGCATCCTCTGGCTCATGCCCCGTGCAGGGCTCTATTCACGGCCCACCTGAGGCAGCCGTGCCAGGGCTTTGCCAGAGCGGGCTCGCTGCACAAGGTCCTCTCCCAGGGGAAGGATTCTGCTGCGAGAGGCCCGGGTGGAACCGCAGGAGATAGATGGGTGGGGAGTCTCTGCTGTTGCAGGGCTAGACCCTGATCCCACCAGCCCCTCCAGGAGACGCCCTGCAGCATGAGCCCCTTGCTGGCATCACTGCGGTTCCTCTTTCTACTTCCCCAGAGCCTCCCCCGGCGCCACCCCAGCCTCGTGGCTTCCCCTGCTTTCTCTCACCACAGCTGCAACCTGCGCCATTGCAAGCGGATCGCTGTGGCTGGCCTGGGACACCCAGACCCAGCACTGACGTACTTGTAAAATCCCTTCGGTCTCAACCAGCGAGTGCTTCCCACTCCAGGCCCCTCAGTCCCCCAGCTCTGGTTGGGAGCTTGGTCCCTGGCTGCAGCTCTGGGCAGCTGGAAATACTTCAGAATAATCCCTGCTTGCCTACAGCCATGGTGGGCTCTCCAGCAGCAGTGGCCAAGGCCTTTGCCAGCCTGTAGGGCCCACCCAGCCCCCACACAGCAAGCTGCCCAGGAGGAGCCAAGCCCTGCTGGGAACAGAATCTGCAGCCCAGGATGGTGCTGAGCCAGCTAAGGCCACCCCAGCGCCACACCCCACATCAGAGCCATAACTTCGCCTGCCAGGGCCTGTCCCTTCCTAGGGGTCCGTACAGCTCCTAGCGCTCGTGGGTGGTACAAACCAAATCACTTCTAGCAATAGGGCCGTTCCCGAGTGCTCGGCCCTTACACAGCGCGGCGGGAGCGCAGAGTAATTCTGAAGCAAGCTACACCTGCAGGAGAGAAAAGTTTGAGGCAGCCATGGTGGGAGGGAGCAGCCTGTCCCCTTTGCCTACGAAGCCACAAAATGAGGGTTGTTGGTAAGATCTCCCCTGAGGCTGGCAGCGCAGGGAGGAAGCCGGTTTGCAGCAGCAGTGATGTGCTGCTTTCTTGCTTGCCTCCCGCTCACTTCCAGGAGCACCGTAGAGTCTGGCAAGGCAGAGGGCTGGCATGAAAAGACACGCCCGTTCCTCCCCAGCACTGGCACCAGGCGCACCGAGCCCTTCACTTGTTGTGGCTGCGAGGCTGGCGAGGGCCTGGCTCAGGGCTTGCACGGATGGGGCAGGACCTGGGACTGAAAAGATTACATCCATGAAGCCTGGCTCCACTTTATTACCGTGCTCAGTGGGTGTTTGCAGCAGAGGGAGCGCTGCCACGTCATTTCAAGCCACTCTCCTACACCACGAGGAGACACGCGGCTCTCACGCAGCCAGGTGATGGGGGGCCCAGGATAATTCTGTGAGCAGCATGAGCTGATCTGGCCTCCCTCGCCCCAGGGCTTCTCATCTCCCTGTAGGAGGCGCTGAGATGGCCGAGGACGGAAGACGGGAGAAGGGGAGGTGGAGGGGCAGCTCTAGAGGATCAGATCCAACTTCTCTAGTCCAGTCCCCAGGGCCAGCGCTGGACCGTTCAGGGCATGGTGCCAGAGGCCTCTTGTTCCCTCCTAGCTCCAGGCTGGCTTAAAAACCAAACATTTCGTCTCTTCCAAACCAGGCCCGAGCCTCAACGCTGACGATTTGTATGAGCCACTGAAAATGTGTCCAGCGCCTCTTTGAACTCTTGACTTCTGTGACTCCTGTGGCAGTGAGTTCCTCAGGCTAATGGCATGGTAACAGGGAGAGCATTTCTCTCTTTTGTTTTATCTGCCACCTTTTAGTTTTGAGTTATTTCTGTCCCTCCCCCTGTCCCTCAAGGGCGAGATTAGAAGTGGGATGGTGGTGCACTCATTGCCCAGACACGGCTCTGCCCATTTGCAAAAGTGACCCAGCCCACAGCTGTCATTCCTAGCAACAGCTAAAGCTGAGCCCTGTGGGCTGACTCCCTGTCCTGGCGTGTCAAACCACTTCCCCCAGAGCAGCCCCCATTCAGGAGGGATCCTAACAACCCAAATGAGCATTCCAGGAAGCACCACACCTCTGGGAGCAGCGCTCTTCCCTTGGTCCACCTACCAACCAGGCCCCTTGGCACTGGAAAGCTGATTCATAAATCTGCTCCTGCTGCTGTCACCATGGCGTGACGCTGGCCAGCATTACACAGCAGCCTAGAAGCATCACCACCAGGGCCTGGTCTTCCAACTGCTCATCCCCCCCGTGGGACTGGAGCACACAGCCATCCTGCCTGCAGCACAGGTGCTGGTGGAGAGACATTCA
This sequence comes from Pelusios castaneus, assembly GCA_007922175.1. Taxonomy (NCBI): domain Eukaryota; kingdom Metazoa; phylum Chordata; order Testudines; family Pelomedusidae; genus Pelusios; species Pelusios castaneus. Next base: position 5,608,494 of record ML685866.1, read on the forward strand.
GTGGGCTCAGGCCTGTCTAAACTTCACTCCAGCTGCTTGCGGCTTAGCCAGTTTTACATTTCCTCCCTGTGCTGAGGGCTTCCCTCTCCCCCTGCAGCTGCTGAAACCAAGGGCTGGCCCGTACAGGAGGGTTGTTAGAACACAACCTTGCAAGCAGCCGCTCCCCGTTGTCTCCCTGAGTGACCAGCCCCGGAAGCACTGATCGTGTGCGTGAGCGTAGGCGGCTGGTGTTTCCATTTCAGAGAGCGGCAAGGGTGGGGAAGGAGGGGGCGGGAGGGGGATTGTGGGGCAGCCCAGCATGAACGTGGTGCGAGAGTTAAAGCTGCTGCTGGGATTCTGGCTGTGGTGCACTGTGCAGTGCCAGCTGTGCATAAATCCACCCCTGCGCCGAGCCGCTGCCCTCGCGAAGGCCTAAGCCACTGGGGCCACGAGCCTTCTGCCTGAGCAGCTTTGACCCCGTGCCTCCACTCCAGATTAGCAGTGCAGGGCCAGGGGCACCCGCCCGCCCCGCTCTGAGCCGAGACCGGAGCTGCTGGCTGCAGCCCCCTACGAACAGGCGGCATTCCCCCACCCCACCACCGCCCCCTGAGCTAGGGAAGGCAGGAATGGCTTTTCCCTCCCAGGACTCAGCCCAAAAGGCACAGCTGGGCCCAAAGGGGAGTTGGGGGGTGAAGGGCTCAATGCAGCCATCTCTAGGGTCCCCTGGTAGGACTCAGGAAGACCGGGCACTTGCTGCCTGAGGAGAGCAGGGAAGCAGCATCAGCCGTTGGGGGAGGAGGAGTCAGGACTAAGTCTCTAGGGCCTGGCCCAGCTCAGTCACCCACTTGTGACCTTTGACAGCTCATTCTACCCCCCAGGACTCAGTTTCCCCCTCTATCCTCTGACCACTCTGGCCTGCTCCAGCAATGCAGCATCTGGGCACCTCCTGCTCCCTGTATTCTCACCCCCCCACCAGGCAGGCCCAGAGCAGGGACTGGCCCAACATCAGAGGAGGAACACCCAGCCCTCCCTCCTGCAGCCCATGGATGTGATGAGCATGAGAGGAGTTGGCTCACCTCCCCGGGGGCCCTGTGTCCTCTCCTCTGTCTCTTCCGTCTGCTGCCTCGTAGGGTCAGGCATGGGGCTGGCACTCAGGTGATTCATGTTCTCCAGGGAGTCACCCTGGGCAAGCTGCCTAGTTCACACCACGCCTGTTCCCCACCTGAGCAAGGGAATTCCTCCTCCCCCTTTGTCTGTTTGCAAGGGGCCCGTGGAGCTCGGATTTCAGCTCGGTCCCAGAAGCAGGAGCACACATCATCCAACTTCCCTCACTCCTGCCTAGGTACCTGCCTTGCAGCCTGTGCCCAGGCCTTGCCCTGTGCATCACCAGCCTTCTGGAATCTGAGGCCTGGCTGGGTACATGGCTGGCTTGCAGCGCAGTGGCGATGGGAAGATCTCCCTCCCTGCCACACAGCCGCCCCCCCAGAACAGCTCAGGAGTCTGCTCCCTGCCTTCAAGTGATCTGGGCTGCCTTTGATCCAGGGCTATTTTAGGGCATGGCCCAGATGCAAGTAGCTGTTAGCCACTGGAATGCCAGGAACCCCTCCCAGCTCCAGCGGGCAGGCTGAGCTGCTGCCAACAGCTCTGACAAAGGGCTGGCTCCAAGCACCTGCAGCCTGGTGTGAGGCAAGGCAGGGAATTTGGGGGCAGGCCCCACACACCCTAAGGGAAGCCTGTCCTTCCCCCTCCCCCACATTCATTCCATGTACAGCGACCACTTCTGCTGCCCAGGTTAGGGTCAGTCATCCGTGGGGAGGGATGTGACTGAGCTGGGGAAAGCTCACAGCCAGCTATGCTCAGCCCTGCGGCACACCCCCTCATGCAGGGAGCACAGGGGGCCTCTGAGCCCAGCAGCCCACCAAGACTGGCAGGAGTGTGGGGCTTGGCGCCCGGCTGCCTGGGTTCCATGCTAGAGGCCCTCTAAGTGGAGAGACAAGCTAGCAAGTGATCTAAGGTAAAAGTCACAACAGCCACACACAGGAATGCAAAATAGCCTCACTGTATTGATCCAAATCTGTGTCAAGCATTGGAACAGCAACATCTATGTCTGTACAAAATTAACCCCACCCGTGTCCGCAGCAGAGCCTGGCCACCCCTCGGGGGCTTACTCTGACTGTCTTTGTGTCCTAAGCACTTCCCTCAGCTCTCAGCGGGAGCCACCCTCTTCCTGGGCTATTTCCTGAGATAGGCTTCAGCGGTGCTGGGAAGTTCCCCTCTGTGGAACCTGTTCTCTGGGGACTGAGCAAGTTAATGCCGAGGCTTGAAGCCTTTTCTAGAAGTCCCAGACCAAGAGGACAGAGTGACCCATCTTCCCATGAACTGGCGGCGCCTGCCAGCCCCCTTGGCTTCAGAGAGCAGACACCCCAATAAAATGGTAGGAAGCCCGTGGCCCAGCTGTCCCATGGTCGGACCCAGCCAGGCGCTCAGCAAGAGGGTCCGACCCAGTCAGTTTCCCCCAGTTCCTCCTGGACACAGGACAGTTGATTCCCAAGCAGCCCCTGAACCACAGCCCAACACGGCCCAGGCCACCGGGTCACAAGCCACAGTGCTGGCGTATGACGGTTACAAAGGGATCTTCTCTCTCCGCCCACTTGGGGGGCAAACGCCTCATGCTTCATGCGGCTGAGCGGCATGCAGACGTGGCATCAGAACCCCCCCGTTCAGTCCCCTGCTGGCTGACCCGGAGCTATAAATAGGGGCCACGGAGAGTCCCGAAGCTGCAGACCGGATGAGGATGTGGTGGAGCTGTCTCCTCTCCCTACAGCAGAGCAGCATCTCTTGCTGTTGGAGGCCAGGCCTGCTCCCTGGGGGAAGTCAGTCTCTGCTCATCCCATGGCCTCGCTCACAGGGACCAGCCAGCCGTGCTGGTTCCAATGCCGCACTGACCAGGAGCTGCCCCCCAGCTCATCCACGGCCCAGCCCCACACAAGGCCTGAAAGTGAAGGGTCTGCGCCCCACGGCCCATCCCCACAGGAGCCCCGCACGTCACAGTTCCCTGCACAGATGGGGCCAGCTCCCCGCTCCCACCTCTCCCATGTTTCTCCTTTGGTGGGGGCAGTGAAAATCCCACCTGGTGTTTAGGGCAGATCCCCCAGACCCTTGGCCGGGTGTCCCCAGGGCCCGCGCTCTGCCAGGAATAATAAATAAATAAATTAACATCTTAAAACTTGGCTGCTTTCTGACCCCCGGCACCCGTGGGTCGCTCCCGTGCCCCAGCCCTGCCGCGTGTCCCCTACAGGTGGCTCTCCTCCTCCTCCAGGGAGCGGTTCAGTCCCGGGATGAACTTGAGGAGTCTCTTGCGGAAACTGGTGTGTTTGCTCTTGCGGAGTGTGGCCGGGCAGTTCTTTTGGTCGCACGGCTGGTCCCAGAAGTGGCCCACGGCGCCGTTGCTGCTGCTGGTGCATTTGACGCTGGCGCTGCGGGTCAGGGCGGGCCGGTGCTGCGAAGGCGCTGGGGGGGCACTGCCCCTGACCTGGCTGGGAGACCCATCCAGGGAATTGGCCGAGTCAAAGAAGCAGGTCTGGTAGACGGAGTCCTCGCTCTCCTCTGTGGCGGTGCTGACGCAGCTGGACGAGCTGCCTGCGCCCGACAGCATCTTCCCCAAGGACAGGGAGCCGCTCAGGAGCCCGGCACTGTACAGGCAGGAACGGATGGATTCCAGCGTGTCGTAGACACTGGGATCTTTCACCACGATCCCTGGAGGGGCAAGGGGCATTAGAAGGGCCCAAGCCTGACCAGGGGCCCAGCCCAGCACTGCACCCCCCCAGTGGCAGGGCCAGAGCGTCAAGGGAGTGGGCTGGGCTCAGCAGTTTCCATATGGTCCCTGGCTAGCAATATGGAAGGCTGGGCTAGTCACCCCCTGCCTCCCCACCCTGGCTGGGGGCGAGAAGGGTGGTTCCCACATGGCTCCAGCCCCCCCACTCACCACGCACCAGCCTCTGCTCCTGGACCATTAGCGAGCGATACTCCCCCCACTTCTCGTACAGGGTTTGCTGCAAGACAGACAGGCCAGTCAGAGACAGCTGAGCCACCCTAGCAGATGGTGGCCAATCCAGCCACCCGGCTCACTCCCACACCAGACCTCACCTTTAGGTACTGGAGCCGAGCCTCCAGCTCTGCCCTGCGGATGGACGTCCCGTAGAGAGTCTCCAGCCTGCAAGAGGGGGGCCTCTATTAGCAAGAAGACCACAGCCCCCCCTGGAGAAAGGGGGTGATCCCAGCCCGCCTGCCCCACCCCGTGACCAAAGGGGTTGTTCTCTCCAGACACCCTCGGCCCTCTCTCCCCCCAAGAAAGCTGCCTTTAGACCACTGCAGAAGGGGCCTGGTCTTCCGCTGGGAGCTCCACGTTACTCTCTGGAATTCAGCACAGGAAACCGTCTCGCCAGAGAGGCTCCTAGCGCTGCCCTGGGATCGGTCTCCCCCCTCGTGCCCCTGTTGCTGAGCTGGGGGCTGACACGGTCTCTCAGCACAGGGAAAGAGCCTTGGTAAACCACGCACGGGACCTTTCGGCTCCTTCTGGGCAAAGGGCTCAGGACCGGACCCAGCCAGGTGGAACAAAGGCTGACCGCATACCAGCAGGTTCTGTGGCCAGGTGATGAGCCCAGGCCCTGCAGGGACAGCCCCCCCTCCCCTTGAGCACTGGCTGCCCCCCATGCTGGCCCCACCTCTAGACAAGCCAGCCTATTCCCAAGGCTGAGAGCAGCCTGGCCCCAGCTCCCTCCAACAGCTGTGAGCGTCTCACCGAAGCACGTTCCCAGAGGCCTTGATGATCTCCACAATCTCACGGTGCCGGATGCCCTCCACGTTCAGTCCATTCACCCCTGAGATGGTGTCTCCTGGGGGGCAGACAGGGCAGTGAGAGCTGCCAGCAGCAGAGATGGCTGCCCCGGCTCTGCCCTTTTCCAACCCCATGGCACTCCCACACAGAAGCCTGGCACAGGGTTTCCGTGAGCCACACTGCACACAAGTCAAGTGACTGCCCTGGGCTCAGTTCAGTGCGACAGTCCTGGCTCCCAATCTCCCCTGCTCTAACCACTAGACCCCACACCCTTCCCGGTGCCAGGGACAGAGCCCAGGAGTGCTGCCTTTCAGCAGGAGTTGGCTGGACGGGAGAGTCTCAAGCCCCAGCCCAGGGCAGAGCTCAGAGCATCCTCTGCCCCGTGCCCCGGCTAGCCAGGCAAGTTTGCAGAGTCATTTCCTGTGGTTTGTGCTGTGACGTGATAAGTGGGGGTGCTGCCTGCATAGCAGGGACGTGTCAGGGCTACATGCGAACAAAAGGGCAGCGACTTCCCCATGCGCCTGGGCACTGTCACTCCCAGGGTCTGCAGCACAGAGCTCGGGCTCACGGTCAAGCAATGCAAGGGTGAGGAAGAGGTAGACGGGCTGGTACCAAGGGGTCACCCATGGAGCTGGCGCCTGCCGCTATCTATTTCTCCTCTCCCACTCAGCTGCTCCCAGCTCCTTATTCATAACCCTAACCCTTAATGAGACATAGCTCAATGCAGGCTCATTACCGCGAGTCTCCCTAGTGAAATACGGGGCTGCCCCTATAAGCCAGGGTCCAACCCCAACTCCAACAGCCTCAGGTGCAATCATGGGCTGGCCACCCCCTCCGCCAGACTCTCCATCTCCCAAATGGGGGATCAACCCAGTGGGAGCTTCTGCCAGAAACTTACCAGCTTTGAGCCCTGCTAACTGGGCTGGGCTCCCCTCGTGGACCCGGCACACGAAGGTGAACATCTCCACGCTGTTCTTCTCTTGGTGGTGGAGTCCATAGGTCTGAAATGAGCAGCAGGCGCCAGGTTATTAGTGAGAAGCCACCCAGCTCTCTCCTGGCTAGATATCCAGGACGCCTCCAGCCCCAAGGTTAGCGCCACCCATCCTAACAGCTGCTTCCAGCATGGTGCAGCGGGGCATCCAAGCAAGGCAGCTAACAGGGAGCACTTTCCAGGTCCTACTGGGCTGCCAGACCAGGAGATCCAGGCGTCTCTGCCCTCGCCTCCTGCCTGTCGGGAGCAATCGCACCAAACGTTCCGTATTTAAACAATATTTGCATACTGCTTAGCAACGCATGGCGACGGGGGCCCCCACACGGTCCCCAAACTCATCCCGCTCCAGATGGCAGCTTTGCGTGAGCTGCCAGCCCCCTCCCGCCATCTGAACCGTGACTGAGTCGGGGGTGGGACGGGGGAGGTTTTCTGGAACTATTCAGCATCATCGCTGCTAAAAATAAGCACCGGCTCAGATGCAGTTTAAAAATACTGTCAATGCAGAGCAGGGGCTGGCCTGAAACCCTGAGAAACCAGGGCACTTCTCCACCCTGCGAGGGGAACGGAGCTCTCTCGCACAGACAAGCATGGCCCCAGCCCCAGAGCCCGGCTCCCCCACCACACCAGGCAGGAGGAGTGGCTACGAGGCAGCCCTTGGTCCCCAGGGATCCTGCCTGGCAGAACCATGATCCGAATCCCATCTGGAGTCAGTTTTCTCAGCCCAAGTGCCAGCTGATTTCTCTGCCCATGGGGAGGGCACGGGGGCAATGCTCACCTGGATCTCAAACCCAAATGTCTCCTCCGCCTCCTTCTCCAAGATGATCACCTTCCTGGGGAGCCAAACACAAGGATGGTTAGGAACAGGCCCACAAGACTCCCTGTCCTGCCCCGCCCACAGCAGCGTGCTCTGAGCGAGCCCCAGCCCTGGGCAGTCATTTCTGCCCCGTGTCACGCCCACTCGACGCCAGCGCATCTCACCGGCACGGAGCACAACTACCAAACTCAGCCCCTCACAAGGAAGCGCACTTAGGCCTGTCCCAGGAGCCTCGAGCCGGGGCCTCCCAACACCCACCAGCCAGGGTGCAGCACTGTCCTGTGGTGCAGGAGGGACGGGTGATTTGCCCAAGGTGACACAGCAAGTCAGTAGCAGTGCCAGGACAAGGACCCAGGAGTCCTAGCTCTTGGTCCCCTGCTCCACTCACTGGACTGCTGTGGGGAGAACCCAGGAGCCCCAGCTCCCAAATTGGGAGCAGCGATGATCTATCTGATGCCAGAGCCAGGTTTAATAATGTAGCAAGTGTGTGGAGGGGGCAGAGAAAGAGGATTTCAGCATAGGACTAGAAATGGGCCCAGCCCAGAGCGTAACCCCTCTCCCACCACGAACGGGGAACCACTGCTTGTGCCCTGCTGGGGCCTGTGCGCCAAGCACCAGCCCTGCTCTGCTGGCCACCCATGGCTCCCCAGGGCATTTTATTTATGTCTCCTGCCTGCAGCTGAGTGACTCCGCCCCAAAGGGGCTTAATCTCATGCTCCCAACCAATGCAGTGGGTGGGCGGCAGGAAAGCACATCGTGCCCTGGGCCGAGCAGCTGGCTCAATGTTTTCACTGAATTAAGTCTTCACAGAACACCTCTCCCCCAGGTTCAGCTAGCAAGCGCTTGCCGGGGAGGTGGTGTGTGAGTCACTGGCCTCGGCGGGGTGGGCGGGAGGAGACGAAGGAGCTAGCAGCAAACCTGGAGACGGAAACCTGGGCTCTCCCTGACTCTGCCACCGCCTGGTGCTGTGAACACGGGCACATCCCTTAACTTCTCTCCTGTCCTCCCCTGCACAGTAAACGGGGACACGTGGGGGTGGCCTGGTCCATGGACATTCCAGCCACAGGGCCTGTCTCTGCTGCCCAAGGGATCCCGTCCTAGCCGCCATGGGAGGAACGTGCAGCGGTCGGGACTGACGGCCAGTTTCCCATCCAGAGCAAGGCTGGGACCAGTTTCCTTTCAGCAGATGAAGCCGACCAGGAGGAAGGAGTCAGAGCTTGTTTAGGGCATTCAGGTTTGCTAATGGCACCCTAGTGTGGAGACTCTGCTGGCGTAACCCGTGTACAGCGAGCATGCACCAATGCATGGTCTGGGTGCCCAGTGCAGACGTCTTACGCAGCTTTAACAGCAGCTGCGGCGCATCTCCCTAGCGCGCACTGCGAACGAGCCCTTCGTTTTATCACAGCGTGCGAGGAAGCAGCAGCTTTTCTCACGTGCAGCAGGCAGGAGGAAGACGGGTGTCTCGAGCATTGCTCCTTCTCTCTAGCTAACTGCCACGCAAGCCCAACAAGGAGGTGGCCGAGCGCCGGGGACGCACAGCTGGATGGGTCACGCATGGTAAGTTAGCACGCCACCGCGTATGGCCAGGAAGGCCGGTTTGCAGCACGGGGTGAATCGCCACGCACACTCCAGCACGACCCCACACCGAGGGGCCGAGGGCTCAGGTTTTTCCAAAGTACTCTCAAAAGATCCCATGTGCTAGAGACAGTGACTCATTGCCAATGAGATTCTTCTGGCACTTTTATAATTAAAACCTGCTTTGAATTTCTTTTCCATGCGCCATGAAGGCTGGAGATGACAGACCTCACTGGATCTGAGCCCAGCCCCTGCAAAGCAGGAAATGCCACCCTTGGAGGAGAAGAGCCCCCATTGCACCCCGCTTGCACAGATCACAGCTAACAGCAGGGCAGCAGCCGCAGCCAGCACAAAATCGAAGGGGCCATTTCCCAGCTCAGGGGCTGAACCCTGCAAAGGGAACCGACGCCGCAGCCCTTCACCTGCTGGCGATTAGCATGCCTGGCCTGATCCTGAACAGGTCTTTAACAAGACAGCTGCTGGGCCAGCACTCCGGCACAGAACAGGTCATCTTTAACTTGGGCGAATTTCAGCCCTTCCCCCTGCCCCCACGCAATCACCTGCCACGGTTAAACGCTGAAAACAGCCTTTATTTATAGTCTTCCCTTGCCATTTCAATACACACACTTCAGCAACTTGTTCACTACTGCTGTAGCTGCCTCGCTCAAGGCCCGATCCTGCACAGCGCACAGCACCTGAAGCATCTAAGCTCGTGGGTGTGCAGGCAGGACTGAGCTGTGAATGATCACCCTGAAACCCCGCTAAGCCTGGGCTAAAAGTCAGTGATGGAGAAACTCAGCTGTCCAAGAGAAGCTGCCGCCTCCAGGGCTTTTCAGTGAACATGTGTCCAGAGCCCCAACGGCGGCGGGTTTTCTGGCATGCAGCCTCGTTTTAGAGGTTAGGCTGGGTTTCTGGGCGTGCTGGGGACCCACGGTGTGATGCCAGAGTGCTCAGACCCGAGACGTCTGGAGGCCCCCTACCCCACGTGCTCTGATGGCTGCTGAGCTGTCGAATATCTAGGGGTGCAGAACTCCCACGGAGGAGCCTGCAGGCTCGGCCAACAAGTGTCTCCTCATGCCCAACGTTCCCGTCGCACATCCCCCGGACAAGGGGAGCTGTTCAAAAATGGAAAGCTCCACCCGACACTGTCTGGCTCCCTTCTTCCTCCACTCAGCAGGGCCCCGTCCCCAGGGTCAAGAGCACGGCCTGAGTGAGCTTTCGAGCCGGGTTTGGGCTGCAGAGGGAAACCCCATAGCCCATCAGCTGGTCTGCATGTGACCTGGGACTGCTGGGGGACAGTGGGGTGAAGGGCCTTGGCCTGTGAACGGCAACACACAAGAGATGATCGGAAGCCAGAGCCAGTTTCCCCTCCACCTCTGGAGATGACGCCAAGAGCCAGAGGATACTTGCCTTGGGGCAGGGAGGGAGGGAGGCTGCTGTGGCTAGAGCAAACCCCAGTTATTTTGGGGACTGAAGGAAGCAGTGTGGATTACCTGTGTGGCTCCGGGGACTGGCTCAGAGATTTCCACCTAACTCCAGAGCCCTACGAGAGATGGAGAAACCAGACAAAGGTTAGACAAGCCAATTCCCGGCACGCAGGCACACGCGCTTCCCCCCCCACACCGCAGAACGGCCACACTGTGGCGCACTCGGCACTTCCAGAGCACGGCGCCGGCGGCCCAAGCAGAGTGCCAGCTGCTGGGACAGGACAGCCAGCATGCAGGGGGCGGACGTCAGGCTGTCCGTAAGGCCTGAGGCAGCAATTACCCCCTCTCTGCTAGCCCATGGGATTCCTTTGCCCCCACAGAGGTGCATCCAGCTGTTGCAGCAGGGCCCTGGGCTGCACGTGTCTGATCCAGCCTGGCCAATCACACGAGTTAGCGCCACAGGGCAGCACTCAGGGCTGGAGAACCAGCCGCAGGGCACGCGCCAGCATTGGCTCAGGCGGATTCTTCCCACCTGAATGGAGCTGTACATCCCGCCTTCCCCCAGGGTGCCATGCCGGGTGCCCCTGAGGAGAAGGCAGAGGGCGACACCCCCAGGTACCCAGGGGAAGTCACATCTCCACCAAGGACAGCTCCCCTGGGCCCCGACTTTTACAAAGCACCAGATTTGCCAGGGGACAATGGCCGCAACAGCATCTTGTGCAACTGAGGCTCAGCAATTTGCCTCTGGTTTTCTAACCCCGCCGCCCCCCCCGACGCATTTAAGGACCTCTCCAAACAGGGACCCGGCTCTGCTGGCCCCTTTCTTAGCACTCGGGATCCGCCAAGGCCAGGTTCCAGGGCTCCATTCCAGAAGGGCACCAGCCGACCCCGGCTCCGAAACAGCTCCAGTTTTGTGACCCGCAGAGTCCCCTGGAAGCTCTCCGTGGGGTGCGAGGCTGCAGTGGCAGGGCACGCTCAGCCAGCACAGCCGCAGAACCCGCAGTGCCGCGGCTCAGAACCCAGGCAACACCCAGGCTGGGGAGGAACAGGAGCAGTGCAGACGTCTGGGCGGTGGCTGGAGCCTGGACTCTCAGACCCATCCCCCGCGCAGGGCCTCGGAGCTGGCCTGGGCCTGAATGTCTACGCTGCAAAGTGCAGTCAGCTGCCTGGGGCCAGCCATGGCCTGTTATTGCAGTGTAGACACACCACAAGTGGCCTCACTCCATAGCGCAGGCTCCACTTCCCATTGCTGGAGCCTGCAAGCTGCTGGCGTCTCACCGAGAAGAGAACTCGGGCAAAACAGCTTCAACCCAGTCACTTCTTGCACAGGACAGGGAGACCCGCAAAGCGCTCTGGGGAGTGCGAAGCCCCATGCCAGGGAACAGGTTGCACTGTAAATGGTGCTGCCTTCAGGGGAGATGGGAACCCCAGGTCCTGGGGTGCTCCCAGATCCCACCGGACTCTGGCAAGAGACCCAGCAACCTCTGGACATTTTACCTGGGCAACTGCACCCCGCCTTTCCTCATCCTCCCCACAGCAGGATGGGTTCTGCATTGCTTGTCTTACTCAAATAGTGACTGCATGCCACCCCAGATTGGGCAGGGGGGAAGCATGCCTTGGTCAGACTGTGGAGCGGTTCATAACGAGCCGGGCTATGTAGGACAGACAGCCTCTGCTCTGGCCACAGGCAGGCCCTACCGGGGCAGGGCTGCACCAGGAGACGGACAATCACCCTTTGATTTCAGCATCTGTTTAGCACTCAGCCCCCATTCTGACGTCACATGGAATTGCTGGCGAAGGTCAGGTTCTGTGCATTGCAAACGTGCGGCATGCTGGGGAAAGGCGTTCTGGTGCTGGGAGATGAAAGCCCCTCAGATAGAAAGTCCTCTTTGTTTTATCTTCATATCAGATTTGGAATACAAAATTAAACAATCCCGGTCATTGTTGATCACTTTAAAAATGGGGAACCAATGCATGATGGGAGCAAGTGGTAAGGCAGATGAGCCAGATTAATTAGCATAAACAGCACCCCAGAGGTGGGCGGCATTGGGCCCCACTTCATAGCCAGCCCTAAGAACGTCAGACATCTCGGCCAGTTCAGTTCCTGCTCACAGCCGCCAAGACAGCAGGTTTTTATTAGGCTGCCTTTGAAAGCCCAGCCACCCCCCACCACACGACTGGAGCTGTTGGAAAATAAACACGCACTAGAACAACCCCACGAACTCCGTGGTCTTCTCTGCAGCCTGCCTCAGAGCTGCACCCCATGCACAACACGTATGCCTGGACTGACAGGCAGGCGCTCAGCACCCCACCGGGTGCCCTCATCTTCCCCGAGCTGGCCAGTCCTGTGATGTCAGCTGCCAGGAGGCGCACCCTGCACACCCAGTCAGACTCTGCTAAGCAGGGAAGTAGGCCAGACAGCTGAAGCCCAGGGAGTGAATGCAGCTGCCATGATTCTCCCAAGTGCCTGCACCCTGGGCGGAAAGAGCAGAGAATAAATAAATGCTCTGGAGGCTGGCTCAGCTCGAGGTGGGCCGGTCACAGCCCTTCCTGAGCTGAGCACATGGCAGCCAGCCGAGAGCTGCTGCTTTTATCTCCAGTGATAAGCCCCATTCCGGCCCCAGCGCCATTCGGTCCCTGGCAGAATCACACAGTGAAGATGCGACCACGGACCTGGAGTCACCATCTGTAATTCAACACAGACTTTGCAAACACATGCTTCCCACTGAAGCCAGAGGCAGCACCAACCGACACCACATCCCTTCCGACCGTCTCGACTGACCCAGGTGTGGAAGGACTGACCGCCCGGATCAGCCCTCCACAAGTGGGAAGTGCTGAAGTCAGTGGGGGAAATTTAATTCCCTCCCAGAAGAGAGCGCTTTGTGTTATGAGGCGCTGGGCACGCTTTCACTGAAACAGGCCATGCAAATGGCTCTGCACCTCGCATGGAAATCCAGGATTTGACAGTGAAATGCGCCTGTCCTGTTCCTCACCAACGGCCCCCTCCGTAAACAAACCTGCTCGCCCGCAGTGCCCGTTTCCTGCCTGGGGCTAGGCTCACCCGCACAGGGGAGGTGCCTGGTTTCCCCTGCGATTTCTTCAGCTCTATGCACAGTTGAGTTTCGGCCTGGAAGAACCCAAAACTGTGCACACAAGATTGTTCAAGTGCAGCTGGCTCTGGGGTGAAGGGCAAGTCAGGAGGCACAAAAGCAGGGGGAGAACGGAGATTTTGGCACACTGTTCTAAATGAGTGTGCTGCAATTATTAGAATCCACGCAGGGAAGGGAAGGTCTTCACACGTGACCCGCCCTGAACACTGAGCTCCGTCCCTCCAGGATTCAGAGGCTAAGTGGCCTCCAATGAGCGGACAGCACCGTGCCCTTGGGGCCAACGCCGTGGATGGAACCCCAGACGACTTCCCTCTGGCCCTGACACAAGATCTGCTGTCCCTTACACCAGCAACAGGACTCACCGTCGAGTCGGCCCTCCTGAGATTCAAGGAAGTCCAACCATTCCAAAGCCAACGATCCAACCGCTCAGTCGCCCCCCCAGCAGTGACCCAAAAATGCAGGAAGTCTGATGCGGAAACCATTCCCCTCCACCAGGAAGCTCAGGAACCAGGGGGAAAGAGTCAAACACTGCAGATGCTACATCCGTGACCTCCTAGAGTAACAATTATTAGAGTTTCTGGGCAGCATCACCTCTAGAGGCGCTTCTCTTTGGAGCAGCTCATCAGTAGCCTCTCATTCCCCCACCCACTTGTTCCTCTCTCCCCAACCCACGTGCAGCCCCAGGAAGTTCCCCTGGGAGACAATGTCATGCTTGCTCTGACGAGGGATGGTTCGGAAAGTGTGTGCAGTGCCTTGCGTGGTTGAATTAAGTTCTGGTGACGTCTGTGTGCATCTTCTGTGCCCCGAGAGTCGGCCCATAGCTCAGCATGGACGGGACATCCCCCAAGCTTGCGAGCAGTGTGGCTTTAAGGTGCAGCAAGGAGCAGGAGCTACACCCGAGCACGAGGCCTAAAGCATGGTGTCCATGCGCGGAGTCCCAGATCCATGCTCCAGAGCCAGAGCGTCCTGCGTCTGTGTCGGGTCCAGCTCTTTCACGTCCTCGGGTGACCCAACTTGGAGACCACAAAGCACCCGCGCTGCCCCCCACCTCCCCTCCAATGACACGAGCCTGCGTGCCCATTTGCTGCTCTGTCCCCACCGCCACAGCACCCCTGCCCGCCCCCCAAACGCCTTCCCTCATGTCCAGAGGAGCAGTCAACAGCAAACTCTACGACTCACGCCTGCTGGCCTCCCAGCACATCCTGGGCAAGCTCTGCTGAGCCTCCAGCCCAGACTTCCAGCCCCAGCGAAGACCCCGCTCCTCTCGGGCTCATCCCCCGGGGTCAGAGGAAGGTACCAAAAGCACCGCTTTCCGCACGGGGAAGCTGATGTGAATGTGACGGGATCGACTCAGTCGCAGCTCTGGGAGCAGAGAAGACGCTACCAGAGCAAGATGCTGGTGTTCCGGATTTCCCCAGTATCGGTCATTTCAAATCCGCTCGGCTCATGACACACGACTTTCTGCCCGGGCTGCCAACTCAGCTTTCTGGGTGGGCATGGGGGGGACAGCAAAGCGGGTCTGAAACACGTCATCAGAAATTCCAGAACCCAACTGTAGGAAACAGGTTTTCGGTCTTGACGCGAGACAAGAAAATCCACTTTGCTCTTTGACAGCAGTAGACGCCTCTGGCTACAGAGACAGCCCTTCAAAACCACCTTCCTCAGCCGCAGAGATCAAACATCCAGCTAGTCATGGTTTTCACAGCTTCCTTTCTGACCTCACACACTAACAGCCCGCAGCTTAGAAAAGCTCATAAAAAAAGTGACGCTGAGACGTTTGGGGGAGGGGTGCTCTCCCCACCTGGACACCATGAGAGCGAAGAGAAACCCCCTCGCTGGGCCCATCACAGACACCCCATCAATTGCACGCTCCGAAGAGCTGATCACTTAAGAACTGGCAGCCACTTCCGGACACTTGGCTCCATCAAATAATTTGTAACTGACTGCCGTATTCTGCGTTACTTCGAGCAGCTTTATCGCCACACAGCAGTGAGCCTTCCTGGCTGCCACAAGAGATGTGGAAAAGGAAGTGCGTCTTTTTCTCCAATACTGCTTTACCAGCCCCAATGACATTCCAGTGCCCACATCTCAAACACAGCATACGACTGACCCGAGAACTCCCTGTGGGAGGATATTACTAAGGGAAGCAAGCGGTTTCCCAAAGCTGTCGGAAGAGGACAGAACATTACACAGTAGGGAACAAGGTGAGTTCAGCCTACAAAGGACAGTTTGCGTTCTGCATCCTGGCCACCCAACTATGTCCAACTCAGGCAGCAAATTCTTAGCACCTGTTTTTGCCTCCAAAACACTGAGGATCTATGGCATATGAAAACCAGCAGCCACTGTCCAAAAACTTATACGCATCCTCAATCCTCAGGCTTTAGGGAACGGCTGCCAGCTGGGGCTAGCAAGGAATTTCTCCTCCCTGCCCACCACTTGGAAATCTGCACAGCAAGGTGACATCCTGAGGTTTTATGGCTACCCCTGAAGCACAGGACACCGGGAATTGCTCTAGAATGGGGTACTGGTTGTTCCTTTCCAGGGGAATTTAAGGACTTTGATGTGACCTGAATAAAACCCTGCAGGTTGAGGTATTGATGGCGACTTGATTCTAGGGACAATTTATTCTGAGAGAGTGTGTCTATTTGGGGGCAGCTGGGAGAGTTAAGGTGGGAGTTTATCCCTGTGCTCACATGGCTTTTCTACTGTGCGAGCAAGTGACCACAGCCCCGGAAAAGTGCTTTTAAAACAAAGCCATGCTGACTAAGGAGGAAGTCTCATGCAAGACTCCTGCAGTGGTGCCGACTCGGCCCTTTCTTTCCTGCTGACAGCCAGTTCTTTAGCTGCAGTTTTGAGAACTTGGTTCACACACAAGCTTTCTAAACGGAGACACTTGAAGCACTTAACTTTCCCGATAAAACAAGCCCCTGACATTCCCTCTCCATCACACCTAGCGGTTTAAGCCATTTACCAACTCAGGCCCAGTTCTGGAAGTAAGCCTTTTATGTGGAACGCCAGGGATCTGCTAAGGGAACTCTCTCGAGGGAGGGGAGAAGGTTTTGAAGGCTATTTTCCTCTGTGTTGCATACACTTTTCAGTGGCCGTAGCCACCTAATGAGAATAAGAGGTGCCCACAGAAAGAAAACCGCTCCTGCCAAATGTAAGAGCTTGAAATTTAAGCTGTCTCTAAGCGGCTTTTACAGAAGTTAGCGGAAACATTCTTTACAATGCTTGCAACGAGTCCGGGTGAGAGTAAAAAAGAACAATTCCCTTCCTTGTTTACAACCCAGAGGTTGGGGCAGTGGGCTAAGTCACCAAAAGCCAACAGTGAACTCGCCAGGAAGGGCGAAACCAGCGAGTCTCTCCATTGCCAGAGTTACGGGTGAGAGGCATGCGGAAGGAAATGTGCAGCAGAGCCAGCTCAGCAGTTGATTTTTGTAATCCTTCACTTCACCACCACAGACAGGCTCTTTTCAGAGACCTTTTTAACCCAAGTGTCCCTGGAAGCTTGAAGCGCAGGGCTTCTCAAGCTGGGGGTCATGAGGTTAGGCGGGGGCCCCGTGAGCTGTTGGCCCCAGGCACGCTGGGGCCGTGACGGATGGCCAGAGCCCTTCAGAGCGAGGTGGCCAGAGAACAGTGGCCACTGGCTGGGTGTCCTGAAGGCAGTGCTCTTCCCAGCAGCACATCCTGAGGGGGGGAGTGGCTGTCACAGCCTGAATATTGTCTAAGGGGGTCCCAAACAAGTTTGAGAACCCCAGATTAAGCGGAACATGCCACTGATTTATATGCCAAAAAAGTTACCCCACCCTCACCCCTCTACTCAAGTTACCTAGAAGGGGGCCGAGCTGTTTGCATGGAGAATCTATTCCCAGCCAGGGTCCACTGGCCATCTCCAACTGGGACTGGCAGGGGATGTTTCAGGACATGATCCAAGAAGCCCTATCGTGAGCGGGTATGGGGCAGCCTGTTCTGGGCCTTTCTTCTAAATCCCCAGGGTCAGCTCATGCCCTAAAGCAGGAGGGGTCAAACGCACAGCAGATGGAGCTGGCACCCGTCTTTGCACCCCCAGTGCGCTCGGGGCTCGCCTCACCACGGAAGACAGGTTCAGGGGCTCCTGGCGGGATGAGTCTCAGAGAGAGGGGAGGCCAGTACTGGGGCCCACGGAGATGGGGAGGAGTCACAGCACACAAGGGACACACCTTAGAGCCGGCACATCCCTGTGGGACCCAGACAAGAACTCAGGGCCTTTCTGGCCACCTGGGGAGTGCAGAGGCAACACATGGGGGCCACACAGGATGCTGGCTACACCCCAGGGAGGAACAAAGTCCCCTGTGGGGCTGAGGAGCCTTGGGGTGGATAGTCCATACCTTATGGGGCCGCTGGGGGTGGAGACTATGGGGCAAGGGGCTCAGCCCCATGGGGAGGGGATAGGGCAGGGGCACATTCAGGTTCACCTGGTCTGGGTGGTTCGATCCCAGTGGGGGGCTTGAAGGTTCAGTCTGGTCCGGGGCATAGGTTCGGTCCCAGGCGGGGGGTTCAGTCCGTACCTTGGGATAGGGGGCAGAAGGGGATTTGTTCCGGCCTGTGGGGGGTTGGTCCGTACCTTGCAGCCCATGGGGTAGGGGCAGAGGGGGTTCGGTTTGGTTCTGGGGGGGATCGGTCCGTACCTGGC
>ML685866.1:5626298-5687211 GCA_007922175.1 Pelusios castaneus
TGACTCACAAACCACGCCCCTTTCAGGAAGCTCCCCCCATGACTCATACCCCCAGCGCTCTCCCCCCTTATCATGTTTGCAGGGCAGAGGGAAGCTGCACCTTGCAGTCCTTTCATTCCCTGCGACTGGGGCATCAGCCTCAGAGAGGGCAACCAGGGGAGGAACCGGCTCCTTTGCCCAGTGTGATATCACAGCTGATCGGGTGCCTTGGCCACCCCCTTCACGAGGGCAGCTAGCTCTATGTTCTCACCACGCCTGGACAAACAGCACTGCCAGAGAGACAGAAACTATGTCCTCAGAGGAGACGTCTCAGAGGTAAAGAGGCCGACTTCACCTACGTCAGGAGTCCGTCACTGCACCTGCCTCCTTGTTGACGCGACTCTGGATCTTGGGCCACCCCCGGGTCAGCAGGCTACTCTCTGGCTCGGCTAGAGTTGTCCAAACCACACACTGGCTTTGCCTGGGTTCCTCCCTCCCCCCATTGGGGGAGATAGACAGTAACTTAGCTGAGGACTGGAGGGCAGTCTGCACAGTCTGGGCACAGAGGAAATCCTCTGGTCACACAAGCTGGATGTGGAGCTCTTCATACAAGAAAGAGAGAGATCTTATTAATCATTAAATATTGTTATGTTTAAAAAGGGGCCCAGGATTTTCAAATGTCATCAGCACATATGCGTGCCCCAAAGGGTATGCCTTGGAGGGAGCTCATGTTCAGAAAAGGTTTCTGCACTTCCTGAAACTCAGGTCCTTTTCGGGTGCCAAGTCAGACACCCAAAACCTGAGGCATGCTGAAAAACCCTGTGTCTCACGGTGGTGTCTTAGCCTCAAGGTCAATTTTCCTGTAACACTAAAGAAACCCCTCCTCAGCTGGTGCCCATTCGAGGCTGACCACAGGGCCACTGACACGAACATGGCTGAGCTGCCCTGGCTGCTTCATCGGAAACACTAAAAAGGAGAAGTGAAACAGAGAAGTATAGAGCCATGTTCTCCCTGGCCTGGGACATGCACACGAGAAGATGAGTGTGAGCTGGATGCAGACATTGAACTTGACACATGCTGCCACACTCAGCTAACCTCACTCATGATTATAACTCGCTCAACTTTCCCCTTGCACGTTAAATAAACAATAGTGACCACTTCTCACCAGTCTCGCCCCTTTGTGCTGATGGGGAAACTGAGGCATAAAGCACTGCACAGCCTGGCTGAACACCTGCAGCCTTGACAGCTGTGGGCTCAGACTGCTGCAGTTCAGGGGGCTTGCACAGCGCACGCAGCAAATCTCTCTCAGCCCAAGAAGGGAATCCCAGAATCCCTGTTGGTTGATCAGCTAAAAGGAGCCTGCTCCAGCCAGATTTTATTAAGGAACCATTGTCCAGTGCCCACCACGCTGCTCCCCCATCACTAGAGACTCAGGTTTTGTGCCGGTTCTTCTCCCGCCTATGTTCAGGCTGTGCAGTCTGGGGAGTGGGTGTATGTCAGTCTGGGATCAGACACAGGAAACCCCTTCGTTCCCGGTGCTCAGCAGACATTCACTGCGGAAATCTCACGCCAGCCCCGCGGGATTAGATTAACAATTCACAGCTGTGCTGTCCCGCCACATAGCTCAAGGGGCCTTTCCAAAGACAGGTAACCCCAGTCGACAGAGCAAGTGACTTGCAGAAAGTCAGGGCTGCAGACCCAAGACCTAACTTCCAGTCTTTCGGGCTGGACCACGCTCTTTACCATCGCCCTGCCCCACTTCCTGCAGCACCATCTGGTTCCTGGGGTTCCCCAGCTCAGTACTGACCCCACAGGCCTGGTCTGCCTGCTTCAGCTGATGGTGAGTTAGTGCACCTTGTCCAGTCTCCATTTCCCCATCTGGAGAACGCGGGTGGCTAATTAGGCCTACTCCCTGCAGCTGTTCTGAGACGTAATCAACCCAGTTGAAAAGTGCTTTGAGATCCTTGGGCGAACTATACTGCAGAAGGAAAATACATCTGTGCATTGCCCTCTAGTGAGCTCCCTCCAGTAGAGAAGAGCGGATGTGAGAAGATCAGAGCGGAATCTACAGCTCGGGCCCAACTCCATTTCTCTGCAGGCGTGTGTTGCCCTCTGTTGTCCATCTTGCTCAATTGCAAAAGCAGATTCCTGGGCGGTATGCCATAGCTGTGTGCTTGCTCCTGTCCACAGCACGAACCACAGAATTCATGGTCCCTGCCCCACCAGCCTTACAAAGGCCTGGGTCCTGAAGCTGACCCCCACGAGAGTCCTGAGCCTTCCCCTGAGCAGAAGAGCCCATTTGCAGGAGGCCGCTATGGAATCCCAGCAGTTCTGAGCCCGTCATGTGAACACTCTGTGTCCCCAGAAGGGGGGATACCAACACTTTCCAGCCAGCCTTTGTTCACAGAAGGGGGTATAACCCGGGAGATGGAACACTGGCAGCTAAGGGATTTCATCAAATTGAGGAAATCCTGTTTGGGCTCACTGTGCTTACAAGATGAAATTCAACAAAGACAAGTGCAAAGTACTTCGCTTTGTAAGGAAATGTTGCCTGAGGAGCTCAAAGTGGGGGGAAAAGGGCGAGGAAAGGCCCGGGGGGCGATAGGGGATCCCAAATCCAATGAGAGTCAGCAGTGGGACGCAATTGTGAAAAAGGCTAATATCCCAGGTGCATAACAGGATTGTCATACGTGAGACAGAGGCCATCAGTCCACCTTCCTTGGCACGGTGTCCAGTTCTGGATGTCACACCTTACGGATGATGTGGACAAATTGTAGAGTCCAGATGACAGCAACAAAAAAGAGAAAAGATTTAGAAAAGCCGACCAATGAGGAAAGTCTGGCAAAGAACCAACTGAGGGGAGCTAGGACAGAGGTCTAGAAAATCCTGCAGAGGGTGGTGTCCACTGGGGATAGGGCAAACAGCACTGGGCTTAATCTGCAGCAAGGGAGATTGAGGCTCAATAGTAGGCAAAGCTTTCCAATTGTGAGGATAGTTACGGTCTGGACCAGGCCTCCCCCAGAGACTGCGGAATCCTCCTCCCTGGAGATTTTAAAGAACAGATTGGATGACCAGCTGTCAGAAATGATCTAGATATACATGATCCTGCCAGTGTGCAAGGAGCTGGACTTGCTGGTTTCCAGCCTTCCACTACCTTGACTAGGTTCTCTGCCGGCAGGCCAGCTCTTGGAGCCTAAAACCAACGGCTTTTCTGTAACAGGGTCTGGCCTGAAACACCTTCAAGAAAGTACTGTCCCTGCATGAGTGGTTGGATCCAGCAGCTGGCTTCAATTCCATTTGTTCTTTAGCACTGTTAGCTGCAGGACATTTCTCAGGCAGAACGAACGCAAAAGCCAAGTGTTTAGGGTCAGACGGCTGGCAGCTGAGGGAGATTTCACAGCAGCTTGACTCCAACATTGCTTCTTCTGGAATGGTGCAAGTTGTGTAGAATTCCCTTCTCTTGCTGGGTTTCTTCTTGGAATTGCCCTCAGAGGAGGGGTTGGCAGAGACTCGCTCCGTGTTCTCCAAATACTGAACAGAAACAGCTGTTCCCACAGAGGGCCGAACCTCTCACGTTTCCTCTCACAAAGGGGCAACATAAAAAAGCATCGGCTTTGGAGACTGGGGAGAGACCAGTGGGGATAGAGTCAACAAGGAGCAGATCTCAGGCCCCAGAGCCAAACACATCTGAACTCACAGGCACATCTCAGCTCGGACTGACCTCTGCCCCCGGAGATGTGGGCACCATCCACACTTGAGGAGCTGACACCCTCAGCTGGTTTCTGGAGCAGCTGTCAGCATGGGATCTCAACGCACATCTGAAAAGGCCCAACATTGGCTTCATTTATGCACCATCTTCTACCGTTTTAACTCAACTGGCAGAATTCAAGTTGTACAACCCCTCTAGTGTGGGTGCAGATGTGTCCAAATACAGCCATCCTACATCACAGGACAGCTTGTTCCTCTTCCCATATGGGAACAGCTACTGTAGAAAACACCTTTATACTGCTATAAATGGGCCCTCGCCAGGGAGAGCGTACTGTGAGCTACATTGACTCAAAGTGTGCATAAACAGTACCTCCACCTACACCAGCAGAAGTGCTCAGCCACGGGGGTTGAACAAATTAATTACATCAGGATGATTTTCTCATGTAGACAAGGCCCCACCTGTCCCTTCTGAGGGGAGCTGAGTTTGAAGACATTTTTCTGCTGCCCCAAGGCCAACTGGAGGGGCTACGGATCAGCAACTAAAGCAACCAGAGGTGATCTCTGCTGATGTTGATAAGGCAACACGCACACGCTTGTAAGAGGCTTATAAAAAGCTCAGGAGCTGATCTTATTGTCAGAAAATGAGGCTTAACGGTGCGATATCAGCATGGGACACGGCCAAGAGTTCAGAAAAACATCACGGAAATAAAAAGATCCTGCACCATTTTGGTTCTCGGGACAGTTAACCTCTTTGTAGAGTAAATGGATACAGGCAAGCATGACAGGTGCGAGAGGAGCACCGAGGAGTGTTTTGGAGAGGACGACGGTGTAGAGTTTAAAAGCAACAAACCCTCTGTACCTTCCAGAGGAAGCTGTCTCCATGACCCTGGACAAGTCAGCCTCCAGCCCGTTTCAGCCCCCGTACCGGGGAGCAGGACCCATAATCCTACTTCTGAGGGGTGTTTAAAAAAGTTGTTCGATTTGCAGATCTCCCACAGGTGGCAGCCGCAGCCCTTATCCACACCAGGCAATTTCCTCAGCAGTGGAAACTTGCAGTGTAGCTACGAGGAAGGCACTTCAACCACCGATGCAGAAAATATTCTAAGTTTTTAGGACAGAGGCACCACACATTTTACACAGAGAAACAGCAACAGCTTCCGTGCTGGGAACAAACAGGAATTCACCCACCTGATGTGTGCTTGACACTGATCAGTTTCGCCAGTTCTAAGTGGCCGTCACAGAGAACAGGCTTTACTTTTACTCTGCTAGGATTTGCCACTTGGAACTCAGGATTTTGCCCACGTGCACATCTTTAGAAGTGAGACACCCCTGTGTAAAAAATCAATCGATCACTAGTTTCTGACCACCCTGATTGTCTGTAGTCTGCCAGGAGACTTGTGCCAGTTCACCTTTGAAGCTGTGCCAGCTACTCTCTTCTACACCCGCAGCCTGGAGGCATCAGACTGACTTCACTTCTCTAGGCTCCTTCATGAGTCCTGACTGCGTGGCGATGAGGTGGGCCCACCCCGGGCCAGGTAAGGTGCACCTCCCCACTTCGCCCATGGAAGTAGCTGGCTGCTTTTAAAGCATTACACCATGGCCGAGAGCCGCATCCTGGGCAGAGCGTAGAGGAACAAGGCTATCAGTTTAAAATCCAGAGTGAGGTCCAGATGGCAGCTTCCCCAGAGCTTCTTCCTCAAACTACCACTAAATCCATTTGTCTGACCCCGCTGGGTGCTCAAGGCCCCATCACCCTAGGAGGGGATTCGCCCCTTTATCCTCTCAGAGCCTGCTCTAGTCAGAAGCGTGCTCAGCAGGAATTAGTTCAGGCACTTGGAGCAGCTCACAGCAGCTAGGATTTAGGCCTAAAATGTACACCACTTTGAAGCAGAGCGTACAGGGAGGGAGCCCACAAACATTCCTGGAGCAGAACAAACAAGGACTCCTGGGGCACTTTTAAAGACTAACATTTATTTATCACATGAGCTTTCGTGGAAGAAAATCCCACTTCGTCAGACACTTGAAGATGGGAACTTGCAGGATGGGAGGAAATTAAATGCAGGGAAATGTGTGACACAGGACCAGCAAATCAAAATAGATGTTGAGATTCCAATACTGGGGAACAGCACATACAGGAAGGTGAGGTCAGCAGGTTTTGAAATAAGCCGTCCACTGGCCCCATCCCAGTTACACCCTTTACATTTGTCCCGGCCGTAGTGACCTAGGGGATGGGTAAAGGGCTGAGATGGAGGGCGGCACACGTGGGGTTTACCTGCTCTCGTGTAACAGGGTAGTTTTTAAAGTGGGGAGGCCAAAGTTCACTAAGGCTGTGGCTCCACTCAGAAAACCAGTAAAATCGTCAGCTGGAGAGATCCTTGGCCAACTATGTCTTCCCTAAAGGAAACAAACACGTTTGTACACGTCGTTCCCGCACTGGAAAATCGTAGGCGAGGCCCTTACATTGTTACATTGATGTAGATAGTCCAGGTTAGTGATTCCCAAACATTTTAGTAAGGTGACTCTCCCCCCCCCCACTGCATTGTCTCTTTTGCAATCCAGCCAGGGTCCAAATTTGAGGGTGAAGGGCCCCAAATCTGAAGCCAACATCCTTCACCACCACCATGCCACACCTGCCCTCCCACCACTGTATCCCAGGCTCCTCCCAGTGCCTTGCACTCCCCCCCAGCAGCAGGTCCCATCCTGCAAGACAGGACCTGACACCCCACTTCAGGAGCTGTGACTGGTGCTGAGGTCACAGCACCAACTCTCAACAGAGGTGGCCAGCCCCACGGGTCAGGAGCCACTGCTAGTGTGTGGGTTGGCCCCCTCCCTCCACAGCAGGCCCACAACACATCTACACCTGGCTGGTACCCAGTGTTTGGGATGCACCCATCCAGATAAACCCAAGATGTACTCCACCGGGGGTAACAGGGCTGACCTAGACTGTCCAGCCCCCTTTGGTTGATGGAGGACTCGTGTTATTGGCTTCAAGCCACCAGCCCTGGGTTCAAGCCACCCTGCTGACAAGCCGTGCAGAAAACACGCACACAGAAAAACCAGACCAGACTCGCCAGTTAGAATGGACAGCAGGAAGAGGCTGGGTCATTCCAGGTCAGCTCCCAGGGACCAAGGTATAGATCACAGGTTCTCGGATCCTGTGTCATGTCCCATGGCCGTGGGACTTTCCCATTTACCTGGGAAGCCTACTTCCAGCTGTCTCTCACCTCGCCTGCTAGTCTAGTTTACTGCTGGTTTTACCCCCTCCACTCCCTTCCTGTTCCTTGTTTTTAGCCCTGGCCATGGCTTCCCCTTTGCAGGTGCCCATGCAAACAGGGTTTGAGAGAAAGAATCCAACAGCTTGTGTGAATAAAACAAACTTTAATAATGTACAGCAGAAATTGGACAGCTTGTTCTTATATTAAACACAAGATTTCCTATATTACAATGTATTTACATTTGCATACGGAAGAGGTAAAGTGTCTAAGTGGCTATTTTACAGTCCTTATCTAATTAAAATGTACAAATAAAGGGTCAGGTAAGCACCCAGAAAAATCTGTCCTGAAGCCAGAGTACCATCCATTCACTTTGTGTCAGAAACTAGAGGCACAAGCTTTGACCTGAAACCCCTCCCCACTCTGATCCCGCTGACCAACCTGAAACACCTCCCGGGTTGAACCGAATGCCTAGTGACCCCACCTTCCTGCCCCTCTAACTTTACATCGATATGCTCTCTCTAGCTGTCCTACGCTGTTTAGTTGCTGAATGCTGTTAAGACAGCTGGTGGGTTTCACTTCAGAGCAGACTGCATTCCAGTGCTGAGCAAAGCAATTCCCAGATTTGCTACAAGTCACTGATGTAACGTTTGCACACCACTCTGGCACATCTGCATGAAAAGTGCTGTAAAAATGCTACATTGTAATCATTCCCGTCGCAGAGGGTCCCGCGAGGTGTGACCACTCTTACCTGTACCTATGAACTGAGTATGTTATCACAAGGGGATCCCATCCCTTCCACCCACCGCTCTAGAGCCCCTGGTCCAGAACGGCTCTGGCAGGCGCCGGTTGGTAGGGTGGCGAGGCAGGTCCATGTGTGGTGGAGAGGATCAGTAGCTGAATTAGTGTCAGAGTCTTTGGACAGCTACCGGAACAGGAGCCCTTGTGCTGTGAAGGGAGAATTTTCATAACACTTGGGAAGAACAGATGGCAACATGCACTTCTCAGGGTGACAGGCCTCTCTATGGCAGTTTATTTCAGCAACTAAGACTTCCTCCCCAGCCCTTGCACAAACCTCACCCTACAAAGTCCCACTACAGTAGCTGAAGAGTCTTGTTGGTATTTTTAAAGGCACACATCACCTTAGTTTCTCAATGCTGAAGGGTTCGGCAAGTAACGAGTCACACTGGAGATGCAATAATTTCTGGCTGAGAAACCATCTGAACAAATGAGAACAGGAAGCTGTACATTCACAAACCACACATGCTGCTCCATGTACCCAAGATCTGAGATTTGCAGATCACTGTGGAGAGGGAGGCAGCTCGGTGGTGCTGGCCTGTCATTTAAAAGCAATGGGAGAATGGAAATGGCTCCAAACACAATGCAAAAGAGACCTCATTTGACAGATAACAATCACAGATGGGACAGAAGGCCTCAGGGAAGACAGACAAACACGTTCACGCATAGACCGTAAGAACAGAAAGCCTGTTAAAAAAAACAAAACAAAAAACCTGGGAGCCAGAGAAGAGATGAACGCTCACCTTACAGAGCAGGCTCAAGGTTTGAGTGGAAAGTTCCAGTGTATATTGAGCTGTGTGCATTTGTATTTTTTTTCTTTTTTTTGCAGTGATTTCTTTACAAACAAAGAGGTTGAGAGGTAATTATAGACTGTTTCTCTTCTCTTATAAAAATCAACAGTATTAAAAAAAGTTAAAATTCAGACCCTCCCGATTAAATAAAAAATAATCAAATGCACTCCAGTTAAAAGTTATGGCTTCAGAGTTACACAGCGCAGATCACGCCTTAATCATCACAAAACCCAGCCTTCTAATGTTGCCTTCAGTCCAGACACAGGACTCAGCCCTGGGCTATTTCTAATATTCACTAGGCAACAGTCGAATCAATTCTACTTCACCCTGATTGGTTATTCAAATAAAATAAGATTCATGCAATTATCCCCTCCCTCCCTCCCCCAACGTTACACAGAGCTGCTTCCAGAACGCGAGATATTTATATATGTATATTTAAAAGATGGACACGTAGTATTTCCAATCCCGGTTGCCAATGGTGGGATACTGCAGGGTACCGAGGGCCTCGAGAAGCACTCAGCTCTTCACAGCTCAGACCTTACTCCAAGTTCTAGCAAGTTCCTGCCAAAGCCCTTTGAGACATCCCAGGATTATGTCCTTAAGCGGCCGATGCCCTGCATGTCCCTGTGCCCTGGTCCCCTCTAACCAGGGGGATTGCCAACGCCAGTCTCTCACAGATACACTTCTTGTTTTCACGGCACCTCTTCTGCAGACAGGTCCCCTGACAAGGCAATCCTTCCACACCACCACACACTACAAACCCCGGGTTTGCAAAACCAAAACAATTCCAGGGACAAAATTGGTACCCTGCTTTAAAAAGGGGAGGAGTGGCAGTGAGGCAATTGGCCGGAAAGTTCCTGCAGGTGATGTACAAGGAGCAGGATCAAGCCCCCCTGGGAGAAAGAAGGATCTGGCGTAAGTAGCCTACTCAAGCTAGACAATGCTCACTACTGGACAGCAAAGGCACCAGCACGCATAGCTCCGAAGAGGACACTCTAGATTTGCACATGCACAGAAAAACACGAACGGGGATGTGCTAACCTATAGGCAGATACTCTGCACGGCTACGGGGGACTGAACAGGCACAGGGACACGTGGCTTTGCACATGCACGCACTATTGTACGCACATACACACGCACTAGCAGCCAGTCTGGCTTTTTGAATTTTTCAGGCTCAAGAAAGGAGAAATGGTTTTATAAAGGTGATCAGCAGCTCTGGGGCTCAGCCTCTCAAAGACGAGCGCCATTTGCTTTTCCAATGCCTCTTCTGTGTGTACAGGCCAGTCCCTGGAAAACCTGCAGGTATGGCACCACCACCTGCCTTCTCCCAGGCCCTGAACCCTTTCCAACCATCGTGCCATATTCGCTGAGCCATACAGGGATTTCCATCAAAGAAACAAAAGATCCAAGCCACACCAATCTCTCTCAAGTCTCCATGCCGTTAGGAGGTGGTTATGAAGAGTTTGCTGGTTTCATACCCAAACCAGGAAGAGAACTTTTTTTTAAAAAAAAGAGAAAAACCCAAAAAACAGGCTCCGTCCTCCCTGGCTAGCAGCTGATAGGACACACTGTCCGGTCGGTAGCAGTAGGTTGGGTAGAAACGCGAGGTAGGCCTCCGTCACGTCTACCCTAGCATGGCAGCTTCCATGCAGCTTCTTCAAGCTGCGAGTTGCGGGTTAGATCTTCACATCCTCCTGGACGCTGAGCTGAGAGAGTGTTTTCTTAATGCGGAGGGCCGTGAGCCGAGCTGCACCATTGGCGTACCAGCACTCCCGCATCATCTTGCCCATCACCCGTAACGCCTAACAAGGAAAGAGGAGAGAAATTGCCTAACACACTCCAAAAATGGTTTCCAGGGAATCCAACGCTTGCCATTGCTCTGCTTATATCCAGAACAGGCACAGCACGGGCAGCAATGCCAGAGTCCCTGCCAGCATACCCCCTTCACCGGACGGCTGCTCCTCTCCAGGGGGTAACAGTCTCTTGGCCTCACTCCCAACCACAGTGTGATTTCTGTGAGGACATGGACCACAAGGACTGCCTTGAGACTCAGCTGGTCCACCCATCTGCAGGTTGTTTGTACACTGCTCTGGGAAAGTCAAGCGCTCAGCGGCAGATGTTTCACAGCCCAAAAGCAGTAACAGGGCAATAAAGTTCACTCACTATTGATTAATGGGGAATTAACCACCACTCATTGGATTTCCACCATATGCCAAGTGGATGAAGCGCAATGGACTAACCGGACCTGCTCTCTAAGATTTAAAGGACCATTCAGTCTCTAGGAGATCATGTCTGGCCTTCTCCACGTCGTGGCCACCTGCTCCTAGCCTCAGCTGGGACCCTCAAGTCCCTTTGTTCATTTCGCCACTGGGTTTTCCACTCATTCCAGCCATGGACCCCAAACTCGCCCTGGAGGGACCAGCCACTCCTGTCTGGGGTAGAGAAATCTAGCCTCCAGGCTTACTGAATTTGAAATCTTTACCCATTCAGCAGAAAGAAGACTACAACAGAGGCTACCTCATAACTCTGCCACCAGTTGGGTATGTTGGGCCGCAGCTTCTGATCACACACAACCTTCCGCATTTCCTCAATGGAGGGGTCAGAGGGCACAAGGTCATAGTATGGTAGTTGATATTCTTCATGGATACCTAAGTGTGGGGAGAGAAAATGTCATTCAGAGAAAACAAACCATCACTTCTTCTCCCACCAGAGCCAGACCACCACCGGTCTGATTGACATGACTTACAAAAAGTGAAAAAAATCAGCAACTCAGGGTAGCAGAACATAGTTAACCAAACTGAATTAGGCCAGGCCACTGGGGTTCACAGTCCCCTCTCCTGGAAACATGGGCATGGAAAAGGTTTCCTGACTTGCTTGTGTTTAGTACTTTGCGCTATCCAAAAGACGGCACTTTCAACCACAGCACTGGCATCCCTGCCCACATCCACTACTACCTGCAAAGACCCAGTTCACTGCTGATTCAAGGGACGCAAACTCCTTCTGAATCAGAAACACCACTTCATTCACTAAGGTGTGGCTAAAGAAATGTGTCACCTCTTGCATGCCTGCCTCCTAACAGTCCTGAGTCTCTTCCCACATTACCATCATCTTGATGGCCACACTCGTGGATGACACTGCACTTCCTCCTGTATCTTGGGGCCACAGCAATCTTCATGACTGCCTGAAGGACCGGTTATTCTCTCCAAACTCTCACACGAACTTTTTTGGGGGTGGGAGCGGGGAGAAAAATTGTAAGCATGTTACCTCCTGAACTGCACCTGCGAGCAATCTCCCAATAGACCAGGCCCAGGGCGTAGATATCAGCACATTTAAATGAATCAAAATGCTTCATGTTAATGGTTTCATCCAAGACCTCAGGGGCCATGTATCTGCAGGAAAGAGAAGACAATGTCATTTCCTTGTCAGATGGACTCTCTGGATGGCCATCAGTTGTGACTTTTGTTTGTTGTCTACACAATGTGTTGCCAAGGACAGCACTCTGATGCGGCACAAAAGTTAAATGAGTCCCTTCAGCTACCTGAAGGGGGTTCCTGGGAGCAGGGAGCGAGGCTGTTCTCAGTGGTGACGGAGGACAGAACAAGGAGCAATGGTCTCACATTGCAGTGAGGAGATCTAGGTTGGATGTCAGGAGAACATTTTTTTCACTAGAAGCAGGGTGAAGCACTGGAATGGGCTACTAGGGAAGGGGTGGAATCTCCTTCCTTGAAGGTCTTCAAGGCCCAGCTTGACAAAGCCCTGGCTGGGATGATTTAGTTAGGTTGGTCCTGGTTTAAGCAGGGGGTTAGTCCCTTCCAACTCTAATATTTTGATTCTCTGAATGGGAATAAAGCTGAGCCCAGTGGCGTAGACGGAAGCAGGCACTGTGCTAGAAGAGTAAATAGAATGATAATCCAAACTGCACACACGGGGGTGAAATACAGAGGCACGAATGGTCAGAGGTGCACGGAGCCAAAGACAGCAAGGCCTACCCAGGACCCTGAGGCCAGGATGCAGGTGAGAGAGGTGCCATAGGCGAGTTCCCTGAAGCAGAGACCATCTAGGATTCTAGCCAACCAGAGCCTTGGAAGGACATGAGCAGAGGTAAGAGACAGTAGACCATGACTGCTCAGGTACCTCAGACCTAGATTATTTATTCATAAATAAAGCCACTAAATATTCTCGGAGACTCTGGAAACCCTGCCAGTGTTTAAGACTGGAACCCTACCAATCCTCAGCAGGGGCCCTCACATGGCCACACCCTCCCTTTTGTTAGCAGTCACCTGGACCATGACTACAGCTGAGGCCTCTCCCTACCGTTTGGTTCCAACCCTTTGATTCGGTGCAATATCAATGGTATCAGTAACAGAATCATGCCGGACAGCCAGACCCAGGTCAGCAATGGCACACATGCCGTTCTTCTTCACCAGGATGTTTTTGGATTTCAAATCCCTGTGCGCAATCCCCGGTTTTCCTGATGGAGCAAAAGAAAAACTTTCAATAGCAGATTTTACTCTCTCACCTTAGTAGACTGATGAGTGCAGATGAGGAAAATGAAAGTGCTAAAAGAGAGCTGCCTTTCAATTTCCAAAGTAGTACCATTATTTGATCAGCAGTAGTAGAGGACAGGGCATTAGCTACACTGCACCAGATGTCTCGTCCAATCACAGATATGCTCCCTGCCTTGAAGGGTTTACAATCTGGTTTTGCTCTGCCATTGCCTATGCTAACATCTTCGGTGCTCCCCACTCCCTCATTTCCATGATTTTGACGCAATACCAACCTGGCCTAGATTCAGTCCCACTATCAGATCCCTAAGTCTCCTCTCCTTTCACTTTACAATTAAATCCCAGCACCAGGCACGCTGCGCATCATCAAGCTCTGAATTTATGTCCTCACCTTCCCTGCAATAGAATCTTTTAAAGAATGTCTAGTTCATATTTACGATACTTTGCTAGGACCCTCGTACCCTGAGTCCCCACAATCTCCATGTGCAGATGTGCCAATCCACTGGCAGCAGATAGGGCCAGTTTAATCATTCCCTCGATGGTCATGGTGTATCTGTTGAGGTAATCAAACAGAGAGCCATGCTCATGGTAATCAGAGACAAGCCACAGTTGAGTCCAGGTCCCGTTATCTGGAGCAAGAGAAAAAGGGAGAGAACAGCACAGCATCAGCATTTATGGCACGTTTCTTTGGCTATGTCTACACTGGCAAGTTAGTTCGAATTAAGCCTCCTTAATTCGAACTAATTAAAGCCATGGCTACACTCGGCTTTTGTTAGTTCGAATTAAGGGCTTCCTTAATTCGAACTAATAAGTTCTAATAGGGCTTCAGAAGTAAGGCTTTAATTCGAACTAACTAGTTCGAATTAGCCAATGTGGCCATGTTAATTCGAACTAATTTCTTAGTTCAAACTAACCGGCCATTGAAATGAATGGGGATCACTAATTCGAACTAACTAATTCGAACTAATTTTAGCAAGCGTAGACATAGCCTTTGTGAGCAAACACGGGGCGAGCTGACAGATGAGCCTGCAGCGGAGCAGCAGGTCTAGGCAGACAAGGGGAGATCTGGAAGGCAAAGTGTAATGGTTACTCCTAGCAGCTCAGTATTATAGATATAAAGTATGTTCCTGGCAGTCTTTCCCGTGACATTACCCGTCACTGCTTCAGAGCACAGAGCTATTGAACGGCACCACCCCATGCTAGCAATTTCACCGCTGCTTCTCAGCAAGGTGAGCGCTGCACACGCTCTGCTGGAAGGATTAAGCCCTTACATAGGGACAAAGGACGTGCAGAAGCCAAGCTGCAGTTTCTCCCAGTTTTAACTAAGACCATGTTTATACTGCCACTTACATGCACAAAACTTTTGTGGCTCAAGGATGTGAAAAAACACCCCCGAGCAACATGAGTTTTGCCAGCATACTTAAACTACCTTAAAATGGGAATTCTCCCAAACACTCATGGATTCAGCTACAGTGCAAGTGTCCGTTGTAACAAACTATGTCACACGGACAGCTTTCACAGGTTTAATAAGTGGCTATTTTTATGATTTGAGGAAGTGATTGTAACACTTTGTGAACATATCGATGGTTCTCTTTATCCATTCCATTTACAAAACCCAACAAAACCAAAACGTAGATCCTATGCTACAGTAGGGAACCACTGGCGCTTTCCTCTGACGGTTGAGACAGCATTTTTACCTTTGTTATCAGCAGCAATAAACCCCAAGATGTTCTCATGTCGTAACATGACAGTCTGGTATATTTCTGCTTCCCTAAACCAGGAGCGCTCCTCCCGTGAGGAGAAGATCTTCACAGCCACATCGCCTCCACGCCACCGGCCACGCCATACCTCCCCAAAGCGGCCTTTGCCAATGATCTCCTGAAGAACAATGGTTCGAGCCACAGTTCGCTGGACAAAGAGCGGCAAACCTGTGGGCAAGAGATTGAAAGAAGAATAACTCAAGAGATGCTACAGGGTTTAGAACAGAATACCCAAAGGGTTGTCCAGGTTTTTTTTGATTGTATTTAGCAGTCCAAATAAAAACCCAAGATCCATCCTTTTGACAGAGATAGAAGCACTCTGGCTTATAAAAACAACTTTTCACAACCAGAAAACTTCACTACCCACTCTCAAAAGCAAGGACTTGGGAACAGGGATTAGAAAAAGAGAAGACAGTTCCCGTCCTTGGCCTTTACTCCAACATTCGAATCAGACTGTTACTGTACGCTCTCCTATTGCCAGTTATTCGCAGTAATTGCAACTCTGATCACTTGCAAACACTTCACTATGGATCTGAATAAAAACTAAGCCCACAAAATTCTGTGGACTATTGATCTGGAGAACAGCTTTGCCCAGTGCTCTGCAAGGAGTTAGTCTGACTGGATCTGAAACATTATTCTATACAGGTTGACATGCTGCACTCACTACCACAGTATCTGAGCAGCTTGTTGGAACACCTCTGTCAAAGGATAAGAAATAAAAATTTCTAATCAAAGTTGCCCTAAACCCACTACAACAACAGGAACAACATGGAAGATTTTTATCAGCAGAGGCAGATCACCAAAATCATAAAAGCAGCAACAAAATCAAATAGTGATCTCTCTGTAGAGAAAAGGCTAGCTAAGTCTTACACATAAACAGACCTAAAAATGCCTCAATGGATTTACACAAGGGTCCTGCAATTTCTCAGCTGTTCCAACTAACTTTGGGCCAGAACCTGGCATACCGCCTTATGCTCTGATCCAATCAAATCTTGTAAGCTAAGTAGAGTCAGAATTCAGATGAGGAAGGGTTTTCTAAGGAGCATCTAGAAGCTATATGTAAGAAGTGGAATTGGATGACGAGACAGTGCTGAAATAAGTGCGACCCCAGCATATGTTAAGGGGTAACAGGTTGCTATAGATGAAGTCTTTCAGGTAAGATACCAAGCTATAACTCTGGTCATTAAAGGTCCCTCAGCACTGCGCACGAGACGCAGCATTTAACACTTACGTCCTGGCCAAGTGCCTACTTGGGAATTGCGCTGCAGGGGTAATCTATGGAGGAGAATGTTAACTGGATATACAGATCCTTTCTTGCCCCCACCTGTGGCACCGTGCTAGGTGGTGTTAAGCTACACAATTCCAACCCAGAGAGGATTCACGCAAGTGATGGGGAACTGAACCTTGTGGGTAGCTTGTTTACACATTTAAGTTTGTAAAACTCTTGGGGATTCTTTGGGATG
This sequence comes from Pelusios castaneus, assembly GCA_007922175.1. NCBI lineage: Eukaryota > Metazoa > Chordata > Testudines > Pelomedusidae > Pelusios > Pelusios castaneus. The sequence continues at coordinate 5,642,515 of ML685866.1, forward strand.
AAAGGTGGTGTATAAATGTAAGATCTATACACGAGTTTCCTAACTCTGATGGAATTTCTACCAAGAGAGACTGACATTTCTCCAGCAGCTTTTATGGAGATAGTGTCATTTGCAAGCCAGTAACTTTTAGATGTGCAGCAAAATTTGTTCAATATTGATACCAGAACCAAACACCGATCACATGACCTAGATGCAACGTATCCTGAGTCAAGGTAAGGTATCACAAGTTCATAACAGAGCAGCAGCAGCTACACCTGATGTTGCATTTACAGTTGGGTGGAATTGTTTCCTGGGTGGAATCTAGATTTCATACACCAGAATAGACAAGAGGAGAGTATGTAATTGACTCAGTTATGGTAGAGTGCATCCTAGAGCCCCCATTGCCAAAATATCTAAGTGCTGACACCAGCCACTGGCCTCACTGCCTAAAACTGGATGTGGACTAAATGTGCGTGACCCATTACAACTCAGACAAGATCAGGGAAGACACCAGCAGTCTAACACGAGGTCTCAGGTACTCTGGCGATGAGCACTTCAGACTACAGGATTCTACTACAATTACACATTTATGACTTCCAAAACAACAGGTTAGTACCTGAACCAGAGCCAGAAGTGGAGAGATCATAGACAAGATCTTGCAGGGTTTTATCTTTGGACAAACACATTTCACAAGAGGGATCTTCCATGTCCAGCCGCTGACGATTGTGATACACTCGTTGGTGGTGGTGAAAGACGAAAACCACAACGATCATGATGACAAACACAAGGAAGACAGGCCCTGCAATCACTGCCACCAACTCCACAGGGCCCCAGCTAGAACGAGCTTCATTCTCTTTCACATGACCTTTAACGGGAGGAAAAAACCCAAACATTTTAAGCACCGCCTGATTCCTTCATGCATGTTGGCTAAACCCCGGAGAGAAGTGTCCCCAGACTACTTTAACTCTGCCTCAGGACTTCGTAAAGGACACTCACTCCGAGCAGCAACATTAATTCAATAGCTATCGCTAGGCTGGAGAAGTAACCTGGCCAGGCAGGAACAACAGATGAGACAGATCAGCACTATTACTGCAGCCTCAGGAAGCAGCTGAGCACCTTGTTTAGGGCTCACAATACCATGTATTCCAGGTCTGAAGCGAGACCATCTTGGAACCAAAAACTAAAACCAATCAATTTCACACAACCAGTCTGCCTAGCATCCTCCGTCTAAACTCAAAAAACTTCATTTCCATGAGGGTTGTCGGCTTTATTTCCGAGGAGGCCTGTGCTCCTTGACTTGCCTTTTATTCTGAGCCAAGGGGCGGTGTCTTGGTCCACCCTAGCTGTCTGCCCTAGGCCTGGGTACGCTGCTCCCTCTCAAAGTGTCATGACTGCCTAAGCAGCCAGTGTTGATCACCTGAGCACAATGCGCAGCATGCCTTCCCACCCTCCCCCCAAAATAAACTGGCATTACCTCCACGGAGCACAACAGCTAATGCATTAAGATGGCTAACACCAAGCCAACCTTAATAACAGTGGTAATGAAGGAGGAAGGAATTATTCCCCACTAACAGCCAGTCAGTCCACAGCTCAAACCCTTCACCAGCTGTTGATTTGAAGAGACTAAATACAAGTCCCTTACTACCTGGCTGGATGATGGTACCATTGAGAGCCCAGGGAAACTGCCCTGAACGGAGGAGATAAACAGCCTGCTCTGACAGACAGGGTTATCGAGTGTAGGGTCTGGTTGCTGGGCAGTGCTGGTGGCTGGGATACACAGGAGCTCAGGTTAGGCAATATGATGGGCCCTTCTGACCTTAAGCTATGACTCAGATGTCAAGATTGTTTTCCAGCCCCTTGTTCAAGGACAGGTTTGTGTCTATTGCACAGACTCAGAATTCAGGTATCTCCCTTGTTTTGCTCTGAAGTCAGAGCTCATCCTGGAAAGAGGACTTTCAGTCCCACAGGAAGGAAAACAATTCTATCAGACAAAAAGCAGCCAGCTGCACAACTCAGTGCCACAATGGGGATCTCAGACTGATCCAGAGACTACTCCTTGCTCCTCAAGCCATCCTGGGTTTACAGCACTGTGCAAAGGCAGGACATCTATGCCACAGTGGAAGCAAGGAGAAAGCACCTAATTCTCCAAGGACTCTTTGAGGGACTTTAGGAACAATACTGATGAGCTGGGAGACATCCTGTCTTAACTATCTGGAACCTTTAAAAGTGGGTGAAATGAAAGGGAAATCAGAGAAATTCCAATCTAGAGGCTTTTCTCACCCTACAAACTTAATGGTGTAATTTGATAATTTTTGCCTCCTATCAGAGGATCTCAAATGGCTTCACAAGCATCCTGTGAGGTAGATAATCACTGCCCCCATTTTGCAGATGTGGAAACTTTGGCAGATGTGAAGGCATTACCCAAGTTCATAAAGCAAGTTAGTGGCAGAACTGGAAAAAGGAGGCAGGAGTCCTGGCTCCCAGGCCCACACCAACTATTGAACAGTACCCCCTCTTTGAAGAGATGACAGAGGATTTCTTTACTCACCCGTGGGCACCGTTAAGTCAATTTCGTTGCAATAATCTGAGTAGCAACAATGTGTATTACGCAGATCTTCTGAACTCAGGCAGTAGAAGGGTTTTCCTGCAGGAATCAGCTCAGCTTTAGGGATGCAGGTCCGGATGTGATGTGCAACCCCATCCAGGTTGGAGATGGAGACCATGCAAGCCCCATCTGTTTTGCATGTGGAATTCGCTTGATTGCAGTTGGAGCAGGAACAGATCAAACCTGCAAAAATCAAGGCAAGGGAACCTCCTTGAAGCTTACCACAAACAAATGCTGATCAGGGCAGCTCATCTACCCTTGGAGGGGGGTACTGACCATCCTAAGGTTTTGCTGAGACGGAACTGGCTCCACAAGGGAAGCAATTGTATTTGCTGAATGTTTCAGGCAAACAGAGTAAGGAGATAGGGAAGAGAGGGCTGTTTTGGGGGTGGGGTTGATACATACCCCATCCCTCCCTATATCTATACTCCAAGAGTCAGCCATGATTTATCAATCAACTTGCAGGCCATGCAGCAAACAACATGCATTCAGCTTCCAAAGATCATTGCCACTGAACAATGTTGAAGCCTGCTAATGTGAATTCTGCCAGTCCAGTTCTCACCCTCAATCCTGCACCTAATAAAAAGTTAAGACATTATAAGTGGTATGTCAAACCTGAAAGTTGTGGGTCTTAGAGGCCAACTCTCCTGCCATCTAATTCCTGACAAGTATATTCATAATGGCTTGGCTTTTCTGTGTTAATCGCTAACAAGAGACTGAAAAATTGGGTCTGTTTTTCAGGTAGCAGCTAATTAAGCCATTCCCCAGCCTCATCAGTCAAGGTTTAGAAATAGTTTTTCTAATGGAATTTATTATTTGTTAAAGACAGTGGTGCAATATCAAGACCTGTCAATCCTTAACATAGGTTCCGCATTAAAGCACACTTTCCCACTAATTTTTTCCAAACCTGACCTAGGAGGTATCTACCACACTAGAGCCGAGGAGTTGTTCAGAGCCCTTACTTTTTGAGTCTCCCTCACGATCACAAACTAGAGTGCAACTGTAATAGACATCCATCCACTACACATTTAACAGACTCTCTACTTCATTTCACAAACCATCAGACAACTGTTCAGTGACTTAACCTGTGGTTGTTTATAACCAAGACTGGATTCAGATTCGTGGTAAGAGGCAAAAAACTCAGCATCCTGTTAATATTCCCGAGTCAATCAACTCTTCACTAGCTGCTTTCCTGATCTGACAGACTATCTTGGGTTAAATGCATTTCTGGCTTATTGCTATCCATAAAGATTCCCCTTCATTCTTTACCCAAACAATCTCCAAAGACAGGTTCTCAAATCTCAGCCTCCCAGCTGTCATCATTCCTCTCTCAAGCTGCCTGAAAAACTGCAGCCAAATCCCCAGCCATTGGTGTGCTAGCTACGGAACAAAGGGAGTTTAACAATGTCAGGGAGAAGGGTGGGAACTGCTTAATAATGTCTATTACTTTCTTCCTCTTTCATCAGATCCCAGGCTCCCTGGAGGGATTCAAAAACATGTACATACCTGCTGCAGAGATGGTTTTTAAGGCAGAAAGTTTGAAGTAATATTTGAAGTGCATAAGTCAGAGCAGTGGTTAATTCTCCCCCACTCCAACAGCAAATCCCTTCAGCACTTTATTTTATCTCCCCCTCTACAAATACTGTGGGTGAGAAAAGTTGCTACACTGGACTACACGTCATTTTCAACACTCCAATGTCAGTCACCTGCCTGTGGTGTGACTGCAACTCATAGCCTTCAATCACACCATCTTGGGGGATGAACGGATTTAACAAGCTAAGCAGGTCAAGACTTGGACAGTATTTGGATGGAAGACATCCAAGAAAATCCAGGGTGCTGCAAGATTCGCCCCCCACCAGAATCAGCACTGAACCCAAAGCTCCAATGTACCGAATAGGATGTAAAACAGGTACTGAGTGCTTGTGGTCAAAATAATTTCATGTCCCTAAGTTTGGGCAATTACATTACGACTCCCACTATTTTCCCTGAAGTGTCAAGTGGCCATGGTGTTAATTTTCTCTCTCAAACTGTTTCTGTGAGTTGTTACACAGCTGTCGTATTCCACCTTGAAGGCAGCTGTAGTTTAATCAGATAGATTAAACAGAACACTGACTTTGTGTGAACCAAGAGCTATAAAAAGTAAAAGAGACTGAAGGCCAGTTATATACTAAAAGCAAGTGATACAAAATACTCCTCGGAAGAATTTCACTTTTAAGTGGTAAACATAACTCAGTATTTCTATCTTGGTGTATCCACAGGCCTCCATTCTATTTTGGGCTTAGGAAAGAGAAACTGAAGGCATAAACACTAGACTGTTCTAAAACGGACAAAGAGCATTGTTTCTATAATCTGCATGGCTTTTGAAAACAACCTGATTTTATTATAAAAAAGCAAAACAATCATTAGGATTTATTACAGGAGCGGGTGGATGAGGTTTTGTGGCCTGCATTGTGGAGGAGGCCAGAATAGATGATCATATTGGTCCCTTCTGACCTTACAGTCTATTAAGGTTTGGTTTAACAAAACAGACTTGAGTTCCTCATTTTCATTTTCTAGTGCTCATTAAAACTCTGCCTTGTTCTAAGTGAATCACTTTGGAGGACCATAATCAGTCAGATAAAGGTTTGTTATTACCAGGTTGTTACAAAAAGACCATCATAGACAGGAAAAAGCACACAGGGCACAGATATTCCATCCTTCAGGTATAGTTAAAAAGACAATTAAATATAGTCATTGGGAAATGTTTCCTTGACTGTGTTAACAATAAATGACTTGGATTATTAACCAACAGAGAATTTAAAACACACCTTTCACCATTCATGCTGTTCCTATTTTACTTTTAATTCAGCTTGGACATCAAACTAAGCCAACAGGTTTCCTCTATTTCTGGTTAGTTTTGTACCCTGGTTCCCAAGCACAATGTCGGTGTTTCCAACAGCAGAGGGAAATTTTAAAATATGTACTCTCCATTCTGTGTGGAAATTAGAGCTCCTGTGGCATTTCATGATTTAAAAGTAAAAAGGTTTGCCCAAATGACTGTGGCCAAGATTTATCCAGATGCAGGGGTGTGCTGGTTGTCTAGCTTGGCTGCGATCCTCCAGAGGTGACCATACATTTTACTGGCAGGTGAAGGGATTTTTGTGTTTGCATTCTGGCAACCTTTAGGATAAAAAGAGCACTACAAGAGTAAGGGAGGTTATTTCTCAGTGAAAAAAAAGGTACTACTTCTATTGCACCTTTCATTAGAGGATTTCAAACTTTGCACAGCCTGCTTCATAATCCCTGTGCAATAGGTGACCTTCAGCCCCATTTTACTGAAAAGTAAATGGAAGCAGAGTGCCCCAGACCACACAGTCAGCCAGTGCCAGAACTAGGAATAAAATCTGAAGTCCAATTCCTGCTCCCCTTTTCCAACCATTACACCCCCTCTCCCTTCCTAAACATCTGAATGGCTCCCTTCTTCTCCTGTACTCGCATACATAGACACACGCATGACAGCCAAAAGCCAAATGCAGCAATAATAGCTCAGATGCTATCTGCCAAGACCTGGGCACCTGGCAGCTTCTCCGAACGGTGCCTGAAGGGAAATGGGAAAGTTAAGGATGCCAGCACAAACAAAATTATAAGGCTACTGGTACAGTTCTAGTTTCAAGTTCTGATTAACCAGAAGGGACAGTTCTTCTTACATCAATAAAGCCAGGAGCCAAACTCAGTATTTCTAAAAGAAAAACTACAATTCTTTCACCTTGGATAGTGTTCAAAAACCAACAGGTACTTGAGAGCTGAACACAAGCTCTTTTCATAGCAAGATTGAGAGAAGCGGGGGTATTTGGATAAGTCAAAAGGAGAAATGACAATGAAAAAATTCCACATTAATAGCTTTCTTCTTCTGAAAAAAAGCTCTTATTGAGCAAAATATATAATCAACTTAAATAGAAGAACCGACTGGACTGAAGAAAATTGACTGGAGCAAAGAAAACGAAACGACAGTTCACACAATCGGTGTCTTTAGTTCCACTAAAGTGCCTAGGGATGAGTTTGCATGAAAGGTGCTACAGAAGTTGGCAATGGATTGTGTTGCATCTGTTCAGTACACCGTCTTTTTGACATTCTGCTCAAAGACAAATGCAACCCTAAAGAAGCTGTTTAAACAAGTCTAACACTGAGTTGCAGATCCTCCAAATGAAAGCTTTGTTCTCACTCAAAAAGATAACTCAGATCTGTATTTATGTTGAAGTGAACTGTCACTGTGATTTAATCCAAGACTGAATGCGGGTGGTCATGACATCAGCCGGAGGGTTGGAGGGGGGCGGGCTCCTCCAGTTTCATCTCTCATTATTTTTTTCCCCATTGCACATGAGCAGTCAATCAATACTGCAACAGGAAGAGTTGAGGTAACCTACCTTTGCACCCCTTTGCTTAAAAAGGGGGTTTAATCAAGAGCTATAGCAGCACTGCTGGAGCTGAGGGGCTTTCAGGTTCTCAGAAGGCATTTCCTCCACCACTCTTAAGATATAAAGGCGGCAGAAGATACCAGGCTGGGCAAGCCTGCAACCTCTTTGGAGGACAGGATTAGAATTCAAACTGATCTTTAGAAACTGGAGAAATGGTCTGAAATAAATAGGATGAAATTCAGTAAGGACACATGCAAACAGTACTACACTTAGGAAGGAACAATGAGTTGCACAAATAGAAAATGGGAAATGATCGCCTAGGAAGGAGCACCATAGAATGGAACAGAGTTATAATGGATCAAACGAAATGCAAGTCAACAATTGTTATACTGTCACAAGAAAAGCAAACATCATTCTGGGATGTATCACAGGATATTGTAAGCAGGACAAGAATTCATCCACTCTATTCAGCATTGATAAGGTCTCAGCCTCCATACTACGTGCAGCACGGGGCACTATGCTTCAGGAAATACGTAGACAAATTGGAGAAAGTCCAGAGCAGAGCAGCAAAAATGATTAAAGGTCTAGAAAATCTGACCGAGAAGGAAAGATTGAAAGAAGTGTTTCAGTCTGGCGAAGGGAAGAGGAAAGGGGTGACATAAAACATACAAGTACATAGAAGATTGTATAAAGAGGATGGTGATCAATTATTGTTCTTATGCACTGAGGATGGGACAAGGAGTAATGGGCTTAAATTGCAACAAGGCAGATTTAGGTTAGAGATGAGGAAAATCTTCCTGACTAAGGGTAGTTAAGCATTGGAACAAAATATCTAGGGAAGTTATGGAATCTCCATCACTTTAGGTTTTCAAGAACCAATTAGACAAACCCCTGCCAGGTCTGAACATATAGGTGAACCAGGCAGTCGCCTAGGGCGCTGGGTTTTAAGGGGTGCCAAATTAGATGGCAGTGAATTTTTTCACAATTTAAAAACTATATTATTACAGTTCTCTCTTAGAAATGATGGGGATGCAAAAGTCATAGCTGGACTAGGGCACCAAGAACCCTTGGGCCAGCCCTGCTGCCAGGGTTAGCCTGCTCTAGATAACACTTAGTGAAGAGACTGGACTAGATGACTACTGAGGTCCCTTCCAGTCCCACACTTCTCTGAACCTAGGTGCAGTAGTGGCCCCAGCCCTGCTCATTTGTCAATCCTGCCAAGTGGTCTACCTACCGTTTTTCTACTAAAGCACTTTCACCAGAGAGAGGGTTAGTGTAGACAGGGCTCCTGTAGCATTTCATTAAGCTTGTCATTTAACCCTTCTCAGACCATATCTCTATAGCACCAAGGGCTAACAGACCAAGAACCAAGGGACCCTTACCTAGTCTAGAACGCCTGCTAACAGAGTGGCACCAGATTTTTATTTATTTTTTTAATATAAAAGAGAGCTACGTTAGGCAAAGCCAAAGTCAGTGTAGAACACCATTACCAGGCAGCATTTCAACTGCATCTTCATAGTGCTACAGAACAAATTAAGCCTCACAGGATCTGTGCAAGCTAAGTAGGCTTTACCTATCACTGTTTCCCACCCCCACCAGGAAACCGAAGCATGGAGGCTAAAGTTAACCTGCAAAGAAAACAAGGGTTTGTTCCCTCTGTTGCTTCTTTATATTTCATGATGGAGAGGCATGTATGCATGCACAGTAAAGACAGAAATAAGTACACTTCAGACCTTTGCGATGCTCTACACAAGAAACAAAAATGGGACACAAAATCAATGTGTCACCTCTAAGTTACTTGTCCAAGGTCAGACAGAGTCTCCTGCAGGACTAGGAACAGAATCTCTTTCCTATCTGCCGGTCGCGCATTTAAATTGCCAGACACCCATTTGTATCATGCACGGGCAGGGTGACAGTGGCCTCAAAGCTAGTGGTTGCTCATGGACACAATCAAGGTTTCATACTCAACATGTAAGGGCGAGGGATACTCAGGAGTAATCTAACAGAACCTGAAATTGAGTCTTCAAATCAACAGGAGACAATTACGCCAGATAAAATTCTGCTCAGTCTGTCATGGTGTTGGCCAGACTTTGTTAAGGTTAACAACTAGCCAGAACAGTTTTTGCTGTTGTTTTAAATTTAAGAGTACAGGGGGGAAAAAAGTCAATGTAAATCAAGCTCACATTCATACTTGTTCCCAATACACCCAGCTATTTCCATCTTGATCCCAACAACTCTCCTTGCTCAGAGCAGCTGACATTACCAAGTCCCAGTTCTACAGTTTGATTGGTGCAGAATGCGGCTGCCCACCCTCTCTCACATACTAAGTAGCAGTAGCACATCACTGACAATTCTCAAGCCATCTCATTTGTTCTGCATTAGAACTCAATCCCGAAATTTATTTATTTATTTATTTTTTCAAACCCATGTACCCACCTCAGCCCTTATCTCTTGACTCCTCCAGTGAGTGCTTCCTCTGTTCGATCACACAATCATGACAGGATTAATACAAAAGCCTTCTGTTTTGTAGATACCATCATTCAGAACAGCCTTCCTACATCTTGGTGCTTTCTCAGTTCTCCATCTATTTCCAAATATCATCTGGAAACACCTGCTGTCCCTTGCCAATGCTTCTTAAAGCTGTTTTCCCGTTGCTATTCATCTTATTTTTACTCTGTAACCACTAATTAATGATGAAAGCCTTTTCTGGCTAATATGAAAAATTGTATAGAAACTAGAAGGTATACTAAAATCAATGAAGTTAGAAATGAAAAGGGCCTTCAGATAAATTCAGTGCATACCCCTCCAAAAGCTACTTACACACCTATGACAGGCTGAATCGGATATCAAAGCAATACCTCTGAATGGAGAACACAGAGGGGAAAACTGCAGTCAGCATGCACTTTCTCCATTACAATGAGCAGTTGTCACTGTGAAGTACCAACCTCTGCTACACAAAGTGACAGCATCTGAGTGGAACTGACTTACTGCAATTCACTTCTATAAAATTCCTTGTTATTTGAATACACTGAACGTTAATTAAAATAAGGCCTGCTGTGTCTGTCACTGCTGTTCTTCAACTCAGAAAATGAAGGCTGGATCTGCCTTTTCATCCCATTCAGCCTTGACACTAGTTTACCTCATTTTACATTGTAAAATTTGTTATGAAAGCAGTAAGTTTAATGAGGCCCAACGTCATATTTAGTGAGAGGAAAGCTTCTTCTAAAAGTCAACTAAGTCATTGACGGACAGGTCTTGTGTCCCCAACTTTGACAGCTATTGATGGGATATATTAAAAATACCATTTATCATTGTAAATAGGCCCAGCAGCATAGGCTACAAGCATGTATGTTTTATTAATCTAAATAAAAAGGTTATTGCTGAAATAAATAGCACCAGAGAGCCATACCATCACTGCACAAATACCCGCATTCCATGAGCTGACTTACAAAATTCACTGTTAATGAGGGTTTCATCATAGAAATTCCCGTCAGCTTACTCCACTGGAATGCACAAACCAAAGAGAACGTACGGTAATTCTCAGTTTCACTCAGATAGCTACTCTAGACACACAGACAGAAACCATTCCACTAGCTGACACCTTGTGAACTTTGCTTGCTGTTACAGGACTGACGTTTCACTTTACTCCTTTCGCAACAGTGGTTTCCGGTGCATCCACTGCTGGCAACAGATTGCGTACCCAGGGAAAAAAAGTTTGAGTTGTCTAGCCAAGAAGTTTAAAGAGTTCATGAATGCCTGCTGGACAGTATTTTTAATTTCCAGTTAGAAAAAAAATCTTTCTTGGAGAGTTACAAAAATCCAATATATGTTCCATTTAGAGATAGCCTGATTTAACTGGGTAAATATATACATGTTGTAAGCAGGTGCTAGTCACAGAGTCCACTGATGGAAGATTTTTCACAGCAGCACATTTTAGTGCTTTATTCAAAGAAAAACAAACAAGGAGTCCGGTGGCACTTTTAAAAACTAACAAATTTATTTATTGCATGAGCTTTCGTGGGAGAAAAATCCCACTTTGTATCACTCTGGAGGTAGGAGGGTGGTTTTTTTAGTCTTATTTACCAATGCATATAGCACTTTACATCTTCAAACCGCTGTGTGAACTAGGATCTTTTGACAATGCACAATGAAACGAAGCTGTTAAATCCATGTAAAACACATATAGGATGCAACAAAGCTTCTGAAGACCTTGTTTCCTAAGGCACATTGAGTTTAGATAATGGTTTCTTAAGCAGCAAAGACAGAGAGAGATTCTACACTCCCTGCCATTTCTTATTCCCCTAGAAACATTGTTCCTATAACCTTTTGGCATTGTCCTACAAAATTAATTGCTTGTTCTCATAACAACCTTCGGTCAACACCCGGATTCACTCACCTTCTTCCCTATCCCCAAGACAATGCTGCTTTGACACCTTCCACACACAACAAAAGATAGCTTATGGAAACATTAGCCAGCTATACAAAGTACAGTATCAAAGCAAAGCTACAGATAATCAGCTTAATTTCCAGAAAACATGGGAAGTTAGTTATCCATTTCCTGCTTATTTTTATAGGCACAAATTTCATGAAAGATGCAAGGAGAAGATTTCAGAACAGAACAGAGAGGACCTCACCAAAACCTTTGATGGCTTTCAAAGAGAGTGGCTGATACAAATTTCTAAGGCTGTATGTCAAGCTGTGTTTAAGAACAATCATATACACATCCACCTCACAAGCGCATCTCTATAAAGAGCAATTTCAACAGAAATATCAAATGCATCAGCAGCAGCCGCTTCCAGGTTAGCAACACAGTCTTCAAATGCAATCTGTGTTCATGAAGACACGAAGTTTTACTATCTGACATATGGAGAATAAGCTGGGGGGTCTCAAACTACACAAACAGCTATCCTTATTAACAGCCTTGTTGGCAGTCTTCCAGAGGCCAAGGACTGAATGGGCCATGAAGAGGAAGCTATCTTCTGTCCCCTACTACTTAGAGGCAGTCATGGCTGAGGCAGATTAGCAGGGAAGCTAGCACAGTACTGTCCCATGAGATACTAACTCAGTGAGTAAAAAGAAGGCATCAGCCCTCTCAAGCTGACTCCTTTCACCAGCAGGTTTCACAGTTTGTTTTTTAAATCAAAGTTGCAGCACTTGGCCTAAGGAAATGGATTCCCACAGGTTAAAAGGAACAGTAAGACCTGATAAAACTGCACAGAAACAAACAACTGAGACTACTTCCAAAGGAGACTACGTTTCCCTTACTCCTAGAGCGGAGGTTTACAAATGATGCAGTCCTCAAAGTGGTTTGGAACCTTCTGGCCTCCTCTACAAAGGTACGATCCCTCCCACAGTTACTAGGAACTGGCCCCCAGCAACCGGAGGCTGTAGAGAAAGGTCATTTAAAAATATAATGCAAGGGGAAAAAATTAGAAGCCTCTGATTTTAATTCCCACAAATTTTTTTAAAGAGGCTTTGCACCCTTATATGCGTAACAATCAGACTCTAAAGAGTGTTTCTCAACGACCGGTCCATGGACTAGTGCCAGGCCCAGAGATCTCCCAGGCACCGCTTAGGGAGGCAGCAAGCTCGTCCCTGGCACCAAAAAGGTTGAGAAACACCAGCCCGGGAACAGGGTGGGCACGCCCCGAAACGGGGGCTCCTCTATGCAGGTGTTCATCCTGTGGGTCACCAAAGAGACCCTAGGAACCAAGAGAAGCCTGGAAATCCCACAGGTCAGAGACCCCATTAGCCGACAGGACAAGGCAGAAGGGCTCTCTGCCCCACATCTCCCCACACTCCCCTCTTCCCCGAGATCATCTCCGGCCAAGCCAGCCCCCAAACCTCCAGGGTTAAGTCCCCCAAGTCTTTGCAGCCTGCCACGCTGCCCGAGGGGTGTGCACCCCAGGGAGGGGAACCCCGATCCCCACCGCAGGTCCCCAGCACCCCCAGCCCTGTTAACACAGACCCCGCCCTCAGCTCACGGCCCCCAACAGCACCCTTGGAAGGAGTGACCCCCCCCGTGGGCAGCTCCCTCAACTGCCCTGTGTAGGGGCACCCCCAAACCTCGGGCACCCCCACCCCTCGGGTGCCCCCACCCCTCGGGTACCCCCGACCGCCCAACCCCCCACCCCTCGGGTACCCCCACCCACCCAACCCCCGGGGACCCCCGGGTACCCCCCACCCGCCCAACCCCCACCCCTCGGGTGCCCCCGGCCCACCCAACCCCCAACCCCCGGGTACCCCCCACTCCCCACCCCCCTAACCCTCGGGTACCCCCCACCCGCCCAACCCACCGAACCCCCACCCCTCGGGAGCCCCCGGCCCACCCAAACCTGGGGCTCCCCGCAGCGCCGCCCCCGCGGGCCCCGGCCGCCATGCTCCCCCGCCCCGCCCGGCCCGGCCCGGCCCCATCCCGCACTCACCCCGCGCGCCCCCGGGCCCGCCCAGCAGCAGCAGCAGGAGCAGCAGCAGGAGCAGCGCCGAGCGCGGGAAGGAGCAGGCAGCGCGAGCCGACCCCGCCATAGCAACCGCCGCGCGCCGCGCAGCCTCGCTCCCGTCCGGCCCCGGCCAGCGCGAGACACCGAGCGAGCTCGCGCAAGCAGCGCCGCCGGGGCCGCCGGGCCTTAAAGGGGAGGGCTGGGGGAGGGAGCCGTCCTTAAAGGGGAGGGCTGAGGGAGCAGCTGTCCGCCGACTCTAAACAGGGGGGCGGAGCCGAGCGTGCAGCGTGCGCCTGTGCACGCGCACGGAATGGGTGGGGGACGGGCAGTGAGTGCGCAAATGCACTAGTCTGTGACAGGGTGTGCAAATGAATGTAGGAGCCATTGGTCACGGCGTGCACTAAAACGTATAGTGGGCGCCAAAGGGAAGGGCGGGTGGGTGTGCAAATGTGAGAGAGGGCAGTGGCCAGACAGTGCAAATACATAGGGGTCCACGTGTATGCACATGTACATGGGGGGCAAAGGGGGTGAACCGGGAAGATGCACAGTGAGGCCAGGGGTGCTCAAATGCACATATGCAGGTGCACATGGTGTGCAAATGGCTTTGGCTGCCTGGTGCCAAAGCCTATGTGCAGTGCAGAGGGAGCAGTGTGCAGTAGGGAGTGCACGTGATGGGTGTCACCTACTGAGAAATATACATGGAAGTGTACAAAGAGGGACCGAGCAATAGGTTCACACGTGGACCTGCGGTGCATATTGGGAAGGCTGTGTGCAATAGATGTGGGCATTACTTAGGGATATGTGTTGGTCGTCTGTGCAATGTAGATGGGGCAAGTCTGCATAGCCTATGTCCTGCAGGGAGTCAGTGTCACCGTATGGACATGGACAATGCACTGTAGACACCGTGATACTGGATCACCCTTGGCCTGAAGGGCTATTTTCAGACCCCCGCATGGGATGCCAAATGCAGCAAACTTGGCAGGGGAACATGCTAAATGCAGGCAGGCACAGCAATGTGAGCCTGGGGCTGGCTGGACACACTGCTACCCCAGGGAAGGATCAGGAGAGTCTCTGGTGTTCCAATTAAAACACATTTTCATTGCAAACTGCTGTGCTCCTTTCCCCCCTGCCCCCTATAAAGAGCACATGCCCAGATCTATGGGTCCCTGGGGACTTGGTGTGCTAGGTTTACTCTACCAATTGTTGCATTCCAGAAAAATAAAATTCCATACTAAATTCTTGCTGTAGGCTGAGGCAATGATTAATTTGCTGAGTTCCTGGTGCTTGCGTATGTGCAGCCACACACAGATTCCCAGGCACACAGTAATACAGAACACTGATCCTGTGAGGTGCTGAGATATCCACATGTTGCAGAATGAGGCCCAGAAGCAGAAAATCATCGTATGAACTATAGGAAAAAAATGTATAGATGAGACTACAGAGCAAACCCATCCGCTGGTTGGGGATTTAAGGAGCATTTACAGGCCTGGGTAGGACTAGATCATTTGCGGAGAGTTTCCTTTAAGTCCTTCCCTGTGGCTAACTGGCTTTGATCTGGCCAGCTGATCTGCTCATGCTCACGCTGGTGCTTCATGGAGCTCCTTCAGAGCCCATGGGGCCAGTGGGCCTGACCGTGCTGTTCAGGAGCCAAAGAGGAGCTGAGCTCTTTGAAAGCCTGGCCTTCGGACGTTCCTGAGATGGGATGAAAGAGAGGCTGAAGCTAGATAGTTACAAAGGAATATGAGGGCTGGGCAGTAGTTCGTTAGACCCAGACCTGTACGGCTCTTGAAGTGTTTGCTCAAAGATCTGTAGCCATCAAACCCCTGGAGGAGTTAGGTGTCTCAGTATCTTTAAGATCTGGGCCCTAGCTTCTTTTCTGGTTAGTGAACTGCTTGTGAGCCAGGTTGGGCTGCTGCGAATAATGGTAGTTCCTATTTCCTAAACCTATGCTGAAGAATTACAACCACTTCTTTTCAGTCTCTTGGTCATTCTCCAGACCAGCAGTTCTCAACCACTGTGTCAGGACACAACACTGTGTTGCCCCACAATAGTAAATGTGTTGCAGAGAGCTGAGGCGGTGGCTGGATTTGGTCTGGGGGAGTGCGCTGGTGTGTCCTGTAGGATCACAACACGTCACCAAGTGTGTCATGACCCACAAAAGGCTGAGAACTGCTGCTCCAGACATTCACTAATGGAGGTGTCTGGCTTAGCACCTCAGTTGCATAGCGTTTTTTCTGCATCTGATGGAGACTTCAGCCAAGAAACTCTCTGTCTCCCAGGAAATCATTCAAGCACATGGTTGCTGTCCTGAATGGGGTGGATTGAAGCACACACTTAACATGTGTTTGCTTGGCTGACAGAAAGTTTATAAGCAGGTGAACAATGGACGCCCACAAAAGACTGTCAGACCAATCATTGTTGGGCCTACCATTTAGGGGATTTGTGAATGTTAGCCTGTCTGTGGCTGGCGGCTGATGGGGAGCACAGCAGCAGTTCAGTCGTTATTATTGCAGTAATTAGGACAGTCCCTGTCCACCTCAAGGAGCAATAGAGAAGCCAGGGAAAGGGGAATGAATCTGCAATGTACCGGCTGAGTTTGCAAGGCCCACTCCTCAGCATGACCTTTGTCTCATTAGCTGCACATAGACTGCTGAACACAGCATCCGAGGAGGTCTAACGGTTTGGGAAAGCAGCAGCAGGCAGAACCCTAATGACTTTCCCCTCGGGGGAGACAGCAAGCCCTGGCCATCGCTTTAGCAGCACCACAACTTCAAGACCTTGCACTTGTCTGTAGATCACAGTGAAGTGGGGAGTTGTGGGGGTAGGGGGAATGGTGGATCCTGGCACAGGGGAAGGAGGGGCACGCAGAGCCCCATGCATGGTGAGGCTAGTGTGCAAGAACCTACGACCCAAGTATGGTGGGAGGAAGAAAGGAAGGGTAGGGGGATAGTTAGGGGACAATAGTGATGACAAATTCAATGTCATCTTTAACTATTTCCCTACCCAAGAAACAGTGGGATGACCCTATTCTGCAGGGCAGCATTCAGCACAAAGGAGTCTGATGTTGGACCACAAGTGGATGGGGCTTAACTTGTGGGTGGAAATTTGTAACACATCACTATCCTCAGAGCAGCCAATGCCTAGCTGCTGTATGCGATTTCACAAGGCTACCAGTAAAAACACAGAGAAATTCCAGGAAAGGTCACCCGCCATTCGAGTTTTTATCAGGGAGCGGAAAAAAAATAATTTCAGCAAAATCTCCTGAGCAAGTTCCTCTTTCATCTCTCTTTCAGTGCTTTTGACTTATGCGCTGTTGCTATCAGCAGGAAACTCCTGCCAACAGATGATGTGGATCTGCCGATAAAGAGCTGGGTGAGGCAGGCTAAATGAGCCCATCGTATCCTGTTTAAATAATATTATTACAGCAATTTCCAGTGGTCGCAAACAAGACCTGGACTTTGTCATGGCCTTTTGTGGTGTAAATTCCTAGAAACAGGAATGCAAACAGCATTGCTTGCTGATTGCAGAGGCCAGATCCTGATCTTTGTGAAGGGGATTTTCACCCAAGCAATAAAAAAAGAAGGCTAATTCTTTTCCCTCTCTCTCATGCTGGGGAAAACCAAAGGTAACTCCGCTGGCCTGGTTCTCCATCCTTGCCCTACACTTTATATAGCCATTTACACCCACTTTCGGGGCGGAGTTTATTGAAGAGATGAGGAGGCAATGCCTCCCTGGTTTTTCCCCTCCCTGCTGAGGCTGCCCGCCAGCAGCAGGAGTTGGATCGGGACCCAGCCAGGACCCGAGGTCGCCGGCGGAAGCTAGAGCCGGATCTGGCTCTGGCCGGGGTCCTGGAGCTGGCGGCAGCGACAGGAGCCAGCCCCAGGCCCAGCTGCAGGAGCTGGATTGGGCCCAGGGCCAGCGAAGGGGTGTGGCTGGGGGAAGGGCGGGGGGCTGCCTGGGGCGGCTGTGGAACTGCCTTTCCTAGAGGCAGCCCCAAAATCTGCCCGTGCCCACTTTATGTCAGTGGCGTAGTGAGGGTGTCCGGCGCTCACCGGGGCCTGGGGGCCAAGCCCATATTTGTGCTGCCCCGGGCACTCCACACCTTGCAGCCCCCCCGCCTGGTGTCCCCCTGCAGCCTGGCGCCTGGGGGCTTGGCCCCCACTGCCCCTCCCATTGCTACGCCACTGCTTTATCCTGATAGAATTGGGCTCAGCGAGGTTAGAGCAGTGTAAAATGGGCACAAGTGAAAGCAGAATCGGGCCCAGGAAGTTTATCTAAAAAGCCCCACCTCTGTGGCCATGATTCGCTGTGATCTGTGCTAAGTTAAGGAGCACTTAGTGTTACCCTGTCCAGTACACGGATGGATCTGTAAGGAAAATGTTGCAAGAAGTTGCCTGGGGAGACAGCAGGGCGCAGCCCTGGGAGTTGGGAAATCCAGACAGTGTTTCCAACTCTGCCACTAACTCATCACTTTGGCCATTCACTTCTCATCTCTCTGCCTCCGCACGTGTAAAGTGGAGAGAACAATGGGTTGCATGGGAACAGAGTGCTTGGGGACCTTGGGATGAAAAATGCCAGACGAGTGCTGCGTATTACTAGTTCTGAGTAGCTGGTGCACTGAATCAGAATTGACCCAGTCCATGGCACAGCCGTGCTTTGATGGCGATTAAAGCCAATGTCTTGACCACTTGTGGATCATTATAGATCTTGTGAAAGATTTTTTGTAAGAATCAGGGCGTGGGCCCTGGCCAAATCCTCACTTGCTAATTATACTTCGACACCATAAAATCTTTTCGAATTGGTCTGGCAAATTCCCTGGGGGTTCATTTTGCAGCCATGTGCTGCAGCACCAATTTCCCCTTCCCCTCCTCCCCTCCCCCCGCACCTCAAAGAAAAGATTGTAAACTGGTGGAAGCAAGGTTTATTGTAGGATCTGCGTGCAAATGTTATTTACGAGACTTTAACCCTTCTAGCAATAAATAAAGACCATGCATGAGCTCTGGACAGCAGGGCTTTCCCTGTTTCCTGATATCTCACTTTGTGCAAAAGGCAGAGATTTTGCAGCACATAGGAGATAAAATAGCTGTACATAATTTGATTGAATATATTACATTTTAACATATAAATAACTACAGGATAGTTCCCAAAGCTGACTTTCTGGGCATCATTTAAACAGATGTTACAAATGAGACCAAATTGACCCCCAAGTTCTGAACAGCCTTAAGTTTCATGGGAACTTTTGTATCTAGATGAGAACTGTAGGGCTGGTCTCCTCATTCACTGAAATATCTCTGTGCTGCAGCACCCCAGTGAAGGAGGTGGGAGAAGAACGCGGCAGGGTCTAATAGGAACTATTTTTCAGCTTTAAATATAGTGGCGGCTACCAGGTGAACGTCCCGAGAGGTGACAACAGGAAGGTATTTCAGGCCCCCATTATACAAGGCGTTAAAGCACAGGCCAGTCTTTAAGCCTTGAGGCCCCCCGATCACAGTATCCTTTTCCCGTGAGGTTTCGGAGAGCCAGGAAATGTCTTTCTCTGATCCTCTGAGACAGAAAGAAAAGCTCCTCAGGTGCCCATTGGTACATGAAATAAACGCTATTCAGACCCACTTTGGGTACCCCAAGACAGACATGTATCTTATTAATATATGCCTATGAGCCACTGATTACAGTAGATGTTGGGCAAAGCACTGCCCCGGCTCCAGGAACGAGCGAGCTGTCTGAGATGCAGCAGAGGGGTTTCAGGAGGCACCACACTTTGCAGGACTGCCAGGAGGCACTGGGGCCCAGCGGAAGCTCAGCCATGCTGCACCCTCATTGAAATTGAGTGTAAAACTCCCCTTAGATTGCGCTGGGAGCAGGCTCTGGTCCTTAATTTGCAAATCTGTGTTCAACAAGGGACCTGCCCCTGCCAATCACGCCAAAGTCCAGGGGAATGGATTATCTCTGGTCTGCGCCCTGGCTGTGCAAAGTAAAACAAACGCACAGAGCCGTCATCGTTTGCTCACGCTTGCGTCTTCCTTGATAGCTGGGCCCTAACAGCCTGTTAGCTGAAACCACGAGCAGCGAAACCCTGCAGCTGTTGAGCTCCACCCTCGTACTCCGGGGACAGCAGCAGGGTGGTGGTGTCCCTACTCCAGACAGTCCAGCATGTGGATAAACCAGAGAGGGACCCTGAC
This sequence comes from Pelusios castaneus, assembly GCA_007922175.1. NCBI lineage: Eukaryota > Metazoa > Chordata > Testudines > Pelomedusidae > Pelusios > Pelusios castaneus. The sequence goes on from ML685866.1 coordinate 5,662,112, forward strand.
CAACACACTGCGCCCAAACAGCCCCCAAAGTCTGGGCAAGTTCAGACGTGTCCTGCGTCCCCCGCAGAGCTGGAATGTCTAGAACAGACCAGGGAGTGAAAGGTGGGTGGCCCCCCTCCTGTGACTCTGGGTCTTATTCTCCCTTGCCTTGCACCTGGTGATATCATTTGCATCTGTGCAAAGTGAGTGTGAAAAAACAGCCCATGTTGCAGGTGGAAATGCCAGGAGACGAGGCAGGGGCTGGACACAGACTTAGACCCATCTTCAGCAAGTCAGATTGGAATATGATTAAGTGACTCCCCACCCCACTAAGTTGAATGCATCCAAAGTACCAAAGGGAGGACATGCTGCAGGAGGCAGTTGAAAGCAGGTATCGGTTAGGTTTTTCACCTTCCTCTGTAGCATTGGGAATGGCTCACTTGCTGGTGGATTCTCTGTATCTTAAGAGCTTTAAACCATGATTTGAGGACATTGATAACTCAGCCCTAGGTTAGAGGTTTATTGCAGGAATGGGTGGGCGAGGTTTTGTGGCCTGCATTGTGCAGGAGGTCAGACTAGATGATCGTACTGGTCCCTTCTGACCTCTGAGTATATGAGTAACAGGGAGGTGAGGAGAGGACACTAACCCAGACGTAACCCAGTACTGTACTTTTTTGGAGAAACTAAAAAAATTCAAATAGAAGAAACGCATGGCACATTGCACCCATTGGGGAATTCCCGGCTGCTCCGTCGCCCTGGGAACCTTGGGTTGGGTGCACGACTGATGCCAAATTCGCTGGGGAAGCTCAGGTCTGGGCAAAGCCCAGATTCCTACATGCTAAGCCGTGTGTCAGTGCTGGATGAAGGGGCGGGAACTCACCTCTCCAGCCGAGGGCAGCATGGCCTCTGTACTGAGGTGAAGGGATGGGGGAGCTGCGGGAGGCCCTGGGGAAATGAGGGAGACCTTCTGAAAGAGGACATGTTCCTTGGGAAAGGGAAGGATAGATCAGGACCACCCAGGACATGTCAAGTCAGCATCGGATCCTGAATGGGGGCTTGCACTAAATTCCTGCCTGGTGTAAACACACACACACTAACGTGCACACACGCATGTGCAAAAGGATCCCAAAGGCTACACTGTGACGCTTGCTTCTCCAATGGTCCTGAGGTGGATTTCGGAGTCAACGCCCTGCTCATGCGAGCGGGGTGGGGCGTAGGCGGGTGGCTACACTCCATGCTGCTGCTCATGTTCCCGTCTGGCACGCGAGACAGGCTGGCGTCAGCTCACGGACCCAGGAGGTATTTTTATAAAGGAGCTGGGAGACTTTTTTTAATTAGAAAAACCCCCCAAAACAGCTCCAAAGACTCTGGAGCACGAGGGCGAAAGACGTGCCAGGACAACTGGCAGCTGTTCAGTGGGGCTCTTCCGCAGCAGGCTGGATGCGTCCCTGGAGAGGGGCAGCGAATTATAATCTCCCCACCGCAGGCAGGGCTGGACTGAGGGAAAAGCCAGCTTGTTACATAGTCCCTGCTGCAGCTTAGACAGTGACCTTGAACCTCTTTGGCTTCTCTGCTGCTTTCGAAGTCTGAGCAAGTGAGACAGAAACCTGATCCCCGTGCTCTGGGTTCTGCTGCCCACAGTTAATAGTCTTGTTTGGGTTTTTCTAGGGAGCTGTTCAGCTTCTTTAGTGTCTTTTTAATCCTCAGGGCTGTGAGCCGAGCAGAGGGGCTCTGGTACCAGCATTCCTTCATGATCATAGCCAGGGGGGACAAAATCTGGGTGGGGCAGAGAGAGAGAGAGAGAGAGAGAGAGAGAGAGAGAGACTATCAAATGAAAATAGCTGACATCCAGGGCCAGAGCCTTCATTGGTGTAATGTTCCACTGACTACTGTGCACCAGCGACAGATCTGGCTTCCCAGTATTAACCAACAACCTTACAGCAGAATCTAGAAACCCAAGCTGCTTTTCTCCCCCCACTGGCAGGTCACATAAAGAAAACGCACCTTGCAGTAAACAAGCATGGCTGATCAGAAGCAGCCTGACAGGGTGGGTGCGGTAATATCTTTTCCTGGAGGCCTGTCATTCCAAAGTTGTAACAGTTGGGCAACTTCTCTGACCCTCCATTTTCCCATCTGCAAAATGGGGATGCTAATACACAGATGCCTTGTAGGCAGAGCTTTAGATCTTCTAGCAAAAGGCCCCTCTCTGGCCAACAATTATGCACATGCCAAATGCGATGACCAAGAGTTAGTCCCATGACTTTTCAGTAGTAAAGTTAAACCCAGGCAGAAGTGTTTGCAAGATCTCCTCTTTGCCTATGACCTCATTGGACAGGAGAATGCTATCTGTTTAAAAACTGGAAGTCAAATCCTGCTGAAGAAGCTAGAAGGGAACACAAACTCTGGCAAGTCAAGTGTAAAAGTCTAGGCAGGCCAAAAATAAATCTGAAGTGCAACTAGCAAAAGACACAAAAGCTAACAGCAACATGGGAAGTGCATCAGAACCAGGAAGCCTGACAAACGGGGGGGGGGGGGGGCCCCCCACGGGTGAGTGAGGTGTTGAAGGAGCACTCGGGAGACAAGGCCATTGGAGAGAAGCTAAATGAATTCTTTGCATCAGTCTTCACTGCAGAGAATGTGAGGGAGATTCCCAAACCTGGGCCATTCTTTGTAGGTGACAAATCTGAGGAACTGTCCCATGTGGAGGTGTCAGTAGAGGTGGTTTTGGAACAAATTGATAAATTAAACAGTAAGAAGTCACCAGAACCCAGTGGGATTCACTCAAGAGTTCTGAAGGAACTCAAATGTGAAATTGCAGAACTATTAACAGTGGGATGTAAGTTAGTGCTTAAATCATCCTCTGTGCCAGGTGACCGAAAGGTACCTAATGTAATACTGATTTTTTAAAAAGGGCTTCATAGGTAATCCTGGCCATTACAAGCCCATAACCCTAACTTCAGTACTAGGCAAGCTGGTTGAAATTATAGTAAAGAACAGAATTATCAGACTTATAGATGAACCAATTTGTTGGGGAAGAGTCAACACTGCTTTTGTAAAGGGAAATCACGCCTCGCCAATCTACTAGAATCCTTTTAGGTGGGGACAGTAAACATGTGGACAAGGGTGATCCAGTGGATATAGTGTACTTGGACTTCCAGAAAGCCTTTGATAAAGTCCCTCACCAAAGGCTCTTAAGCAACGTAAGCAGTCATGGGATGAGAGGGAAGGTCCTTTCATGGATCAGTAACGTAATAAAAGATAGGAAACAAAGAGTAGGAATAAATGGCCAGTTCTCACAGGAAGGGAGGTATAGACGGGGGTCTCCTAAGGATTTGTATTGGAACTAGTCCTTTTCAACTTATTCATAAATTATCTGGAAAAAGGGGTAAAGAGTGAATTTGCAAAATACGCAGACTGAACAAAATTATTCAAGGTAATTTAGTCCAGAGCTAACTGCAAAGAGTTACAGAACTGGGTGACTGGGCAACAAAATGGCAGATGAAATTCAGTGTTGATAAATGCAAAGTAATGCACATTGGAAAATATAACCCAGATTAGATATTCAAAATATGGGGTCTAAATTAGCAGTTACCACTCAAGAAAGAGATCCTGGAGTCACTGGAGATAGATCTCTGAAAACATCACCACTAGTCAAAAAAGCTAACAGCATACTAGAAACCATTAGGAAAGGGATAGATAATAAGACAGAAAATATCACAATGCCACTATATATATCCATGATATGCCCACACTCTGTACTGTGAGTTCTGGCTGCCCCTTCTCAAAAAAGATATATTAGAATTGGAAAAAATACAGAGAAGGACAACAAAAATGATTGGGGTATGGGACAGCTTCCATAGGAGGCGAGATTAAAAAGTGTGGGACTGTTCAGCCTGGAAAAGAGATGACTAACAGTGGGTATGATCAAGGTCTATAAAATCCTAAATGGTGGAGAAAGTGACTAAGGAAGTGTTATCTACCCCATCACATAACGTAAGAACCAGGGGTCACCCAAGTAAAGGAATAGGAATCAGATTTAAACAAACGCAAGGAAGTGTTTCTTCACACTGTTGACCAGTGGAACTCATTGCCAGTGGATGTGGTGCAGCCTAAAAGTATCACCGGGGTCAGAAAAGAATGCGGTACGTTCCTGGGGGAAGGTCCATTGCTGGCTATTTGGCAAGATGCTCAGACTGCCAGACCCTGGGACTGGATAGCAGGGGATGGGACACTTGATAAATTGCCCTGTTTCATTCTCTGCCTCTGCGGCATTCAGAAGACAGGACACTGGGCTAGATGGGCCTTGGTCTGACCCAGCCTGGTCTTATGTATGGCTTTACTCGGCTGTTGAGCTGGAGAAGAGTCACCCCAGAGGCAGGGGTCTGTGCCTACGTCACAGCACTTACCGAGTCAGAGTGCAGCCGGTTAGGGACACTGGGCGTCTGCTGGTCAGTGCAAACCACCTTTTTCATCTCCTCGAAGCTGGGGTCGCTCGGGACCACGTCAAAGAAAGGCGGCCTGTACTCCTCTACTATCCCTGCAGGAGGAAGAACATGCAGCAGGTAAAGAAAGGAGGCCTGGCCACGGGGACGTGCTGCACGCACTGCCAACGTGATGCATCAGTGCGCTTGACGCACCAACAGCCACAGGACACACTGCAGGCGCGTGTGTGCACGCACGTGTGCATTGGCCCCACGTCCCTCTGCTGGATGGACACGGACCTGCTGAGTGCTTGTGAAAAGGAGGTAAGACCTGCGTCTAGCACTGCATTAGGGACATGGAACCCCCAGGCGCTGAGCGCGGGGTCAGACGAGAGATTAGCAGGAGGGCCTGGGGCCAGTCAGGACTGGGGCCCTTTGTGCTGGGTGCTGTACAAACACAGAGTCTGGACAATGGGGTCTGACGGAGCTGAAAGCAGGGTGATATCCTGCTCCCACTGACATCAGCCTTCGCTATCAACGTGGCCAGAATTCCACCCATGGATCCTGCCCCCCAAGCTGTCTGTATTGACAGGGGCTGTGTGTATGTGGCTGCAGAATGCTGCAGCCCCTCCTCCTGCGGATAGCCAGTTATTGGGCAGTGAGACCAAGTGCGACGCAGGTCTGTGTCCTGGAGGGCACTAGGCATGGTGCGGGTGTGTAACACGGCACTGACAGGATAGTGACATGGATGTGCTCACATGCCTGGCCCAGCGCTAGGTGGTCGTGGGAGCTGAGCACAATTACACTGCCATTAATCTGGAGTTACTCCATCGAAATCAGCGGGTTACTCCAGATCCCTGCCGGCATAGCTCACATCAGATCCTTGCGTGGCCCGCTAGACCCAAGTGGAACCCTGCCAGTGCCTTGGATACCAAATGCTTCAGAGGCACCATGCACCAAGCCTGTATTCCACCTCAGTGCTGGTTGTGGGGAGGGATGTCCCCAAGTCTCTGCTCTAAACGGATTGCAGAGTGTGGGCCAGACAAGTACCCAGAAGTCAACTACCACATGAGGAGCCCAAGAAAGAAAACAGAACGCCATTGGTCACCACCTACAACCCCCAAGTCAGACTTCTACAGCACATCAAGGATCTACATCCTGATCTACAAGACGATCCCTCACTCTCTCAGGCCTTGGGCGGCAGATTTCTCCGTGCTTACAGACAGCCCCCAACCTTAAACGGATACTTACCAGCAACTACAGAGCTAACGACAGAAACATTAAAGCCGGCACATATCCCTGCAACAAACCACGGTGCCAACTTTGCCTACATAGCTGCACAAAAGACACCATCACAGGACCTAATCAAGCCAGTTACTCCATCAAGGGCTCATTCACCTGTTCTTCCACCAGTGTGATTTACACCATCATGTGTCAGACATGCCCCACCCCCCGGCCTTTTACATTGGACAAACAGGACAGTCTCTGCGCAAAAGAATAAACGGACACAAATCTGACACAAGAAATAACAACATTAAAAAACCAATAGGGGAACACTTGGATCTCCCTGCTCACTCCACTGACGACTTGCTAATAGCTGTACTCAAACAAATGGATAACAAATCACAGCTTCAAAGAGAAACTGCAGAATTGGAATTTATATGAAGATTTGATTCCATGAACTCAGGGTGGAATAGGGAGTTTCCCCACTACAACAGGTAATTTTGCTTTCCTTCCGCCACCCACCCCCTGCTAATTGCTGTTCCCCACTGTGTGAACCCTAACCACTGCTTTGATTTGCTGTTAGTCTGACTTGATCCTATGACTTACACTTCCCTGCATTTAATTTCCCCCCATTCTGTAAATTCTCCATCTTCAAGCCTCTGACGAAGTGGGATTTTCTCTCCCGAAAGCTCATGCGAGAAAAAAACGTGTTGGTCTTTCCTTGTTTGTTTTCTGAACTAGACCGACAGGGCTCGTCCCCAGTTCAGGTCACCTGGGGACCTCGCTGAGACACAGCCACAACCGCCATCTAGTGGTGGACCGGAGCCAGGCAGCTGCTCATTGCAAAGGTCGGGCAGCTGGTCCTGGCTAATCCCTATTTAGTGACTGTCTGTCCTTCTGTCAGGGAGATTTAACCCTTTCTGCTGCCAAAGCCCTTCCAGCTTCCCAGCAACCAGTGGCAATGGCACCCTGCTCCCTCACGACCCTCCACCCACAAGGGATCGGAAGCCTCCTGGCAGCTGACGTCACCCCCACTTCAGCCCACCCCCTGGAGCCAGTGCCCGGGGGAGTTTCCCCTGCCCTGGATGGGGGGGTAGGCTGGGAGAGGGGCCTTTGGCCACGCAAGGGTTAATGGGTGGCCAGTCCCCGGGCATGAGCTGACATGTGGGTTTGTTAAGTGGGTGTTTAATCGGAGAGTGCCTGGGAGCTGTGGGTGGGATTAGCCTGGCCAGACTGCCTGGGAGGGGGAACTGCCACCTGGCCCCCGCTACCATTATCTCGTTCATGAGCTTACACTGTGTAGCCACATGGGTCAAGCTCCCCCCCTTCGGCTGTGCCCATTCGCCCTGCCCCCCAACACACACTGTGGGGTCTGCAGCCTGGGCCTGTCTGCTGAGGGCAGCAATCCTGGAACAGGGACGCTTACCCACCGGGCACCACGTCTGGGCCCACATTTACCATCTGTGGTGCCCCACACTGCAGAGGACAAGAGGACCATGCCTGTGTGGAAGGGTGGGGGGCGCCCACTGGAGCAGGAGTCTGCATCTGGTCCCTTTGCTCTTGAATTATTGCACAAGCTCAGCCCTGTTACTCTCCCCCCTAAAACGTCCCCTGGATGTGGCCAGTTTCCAGGCATTCTCTGCTGCTGCTTGTTTTCTAATCAGCACTGAGCAACCAAAGCACTGATTGAGTCTAATAGGCCTTTAATCAGGCAGCAGGCGCTGACACTAGATTACAGTGTTTATAATTTACAGCTAATCTATGGGCAAAAACACCCCAGAGCAGCCGAACAGCTTCATGTTAACAGCCTGGAGTCCCGATTATTCCTGCCCAGGGAGCCTCGCTAACTCAGGGGAGGACGTGGTACTGGTTCCCCTCCAGCACGCTGCTCACAGCCCCTCCACCGTGGCTGTGCCGTGCTCCAAAACAGACCCATTTACGCAGCTGCCATCTCTTGCAAAACTCTGGCCATGAGATGTTGCTGACTTCCTTTAAAGAGGCAGATCCAGCCTCAGCCTCATCCATTCAGGGCCCTTCTATGAAGGTTACGATGTATTATTTGTATTGAAGCAATGCTGGGAGCCCGGGACCCCAGTGCGCTAGGCGCTGTACAAACACAAAACAAGGAGGCAGTCCCTTATACAGTAGGAGCATAAGGTAATGTCTATATAAGAAAATAGACAAGGAGTCCTGTGGCACCTTAAAGACTAACACATTTATTTGTGTTCAAGCCCATGAAAGCTGGTCAAATACATTTATTAGTCTTTAAGTTGCCCCAGGACCCCTCGTTTGTTTTGCTGAAACAGACTAACACGGCCACCCCTCCGGAACTTGTCTACATAAGGTTACCTGAACAGACAGGTCTTTAGGTGCATGTTTCTGAGTCTGTGGCCATGAAGATATTCTGTGTGTATGTAGAGACCATGGTGGACCTCGGGGTAGTCTCTGCACTATAAAAGGACACATTGAGGTGTGCATATCTTTGTCTTGTGTGCATATCCATAGCGTTGTGTGTCTGTCCACGGGGAGAGAGAACAGTAGAAGCGCCGTGTCTCTCTGCACCAAGCATCCCAATTGCCCCTTACCATTTACAACTGTCCTCCTGGTGATTTCCCAGAGCACCAGGCCATATGCCCAAATATCTGTCTGCTTGTAGGACTCGAAGCAGTCAGTACGGATTTGTTCGTCCAGGACCTCAGGGGCCATGTAGCGTTTCGTACCAACCCGAGGGTTATTCCCGATGTCCAGGTAGTCGCTGCCCTGGGAATGCATGACTGCCAACCCTGAAAAGGAGCAGCGCCAAACAGGGTGAGCTGGAGGACATTCAGGGGGGCCCTCACTCCTCTCTCTGTAAGGATAATGCCCTGGAATCTGGTCATGGCAGAGTTTTCTGTTCACAGTCCAGGGAAACCCCTTGTTGGACCAGTACAGCTTCTTTATACCTCTGTCTCTCATGACAGTTTGTTCTTTCTTTCCTTTCCTGGCTTAACCCAGAGGGGAATATTTATTGTCACCACTTTGTTCTGGGGGAGAAAAAATACCCTGGCATTTGAACCTGTGACTCCAGGGAATTAGTGATTTAGGCCCTGATGAGCAGGCCAGCCCCTCACTTTCAGAGGAAACAGCCCTTGCTTGCATGATCCCTTTCAGCACAGTGAGCTGCCTTTTCCCCAAGTGAAAGAGGATCCAGACATTGGTTCGGTCCAGATAGGACAAAAGTCTGATATGGCCAGTTGCTATGCTCCCTGACCCCAAGCAAGATGCCATGCAGAGATGGGTTACTGCCCTGGCTCTGGCCTCAGGGATTGTCCCTCCTTCCTCACCCAGGTCTGCAATGCAGCATTGCTGATTGCTCTTCACCAGGATGTTCCTGCTCTTCAGGTCCCGGTGAGCAATGGCAGGTTTTCCCTGGGTCCCAAAAATCTCCACGTGTAGGTGGACCAGGCCGCAGATGATGGAGGAGGCCAGCCTCAGGCAGGTCTCTGCGTCCAGCACTGTCCTCTGCAGGTAGTCGTAGAGGGAGCCATTCTCGTGGTAATGAGTGATGAGCCAGAGCTGGGTGCTGGAGTTCCGGGAAGTCATGTCAGAGGCAATGAAGCCTAGAGGGGGACAAAGCAGAAGGGGCCATGGAGCAGCCAGTGTGTTGCTCCTGAAAAAAATAATTCAGGACACAGACCCCCAGCTACAGTGCTGGGGTTCCCTGCATTCATTCTACTCCAGGCCCCTGGCCCACACCCAGCTCCTGCAGGTTTTAAATTTCCAGACCCTGTACTCCCAGCCTGGGGCACATGTCAGGCCCTGCTGCAGGGGGGGAGAATTAAAAGGGCCAATGTAATTTGGGTTGAACTGAGCCTCCTCCGTAACACTTGCTGCGGCAGCTGCCTTCCCCTGCCCCTATCTGGAGTCAGACTCTGCTGCTCTCCCTTTGGAAGGGCAAAGGGGGCAAACTAGGGATAGGAAGAGGTGGAATTTTACTGGCCTGCGGGGTTAAGCAGTTGGAGGCAGGGGCAGGAGAGGGAAGATTATTAGCCAAATCAGGCACAGGAGCAGGGTAGGAGCTGGGGTTTAGTCCAGGGGTGAGGGCTGCAAAAACCCACCCCATGGAGAGGCAGAGGGTGGAACAGTGACCCTGATGGTATGAGCTGCTTGCAGAAATCGGGGGGCGGGAGGGTTGTTTTCCCACTCACAGGAATTTAGGCTTCAGGGAGACGCTCAGCTCTGGCTTCCCTAATCCGTAAAGCCAGCACCTCCTGTCTATCTGATATAACGTGCTGAGGTGCTACAGGGACGTCATTCTGTGAAAGGTCTCACATCACCTCTCCCCATCTCACACTGTGCGTTTGGAATCCAGACTCAGTCCATATATCTACAGAAAGTTTCATGGACGCTCACAAACGTGTCTTATGTGGGCCCGGCTCTCCCAGGCGCTGTAGGCTGGGCCCACGGCTCGGGGCACAGGGCAACGCATTCGGGGCCTGTGCCCTGTGTGCCCAGTGCCAGGAGCGCCCCGTGGAGCAGGATGGCACCAGCAGACCAAGTGCCACATAGACATCCTCAGGTGCTGCTACTCACCCAGGATATTCTCATGCCTCAGCAGCACCGTGTTGTAGATCTCCGTCTCGCGGAACCACGACTGCTCGTCCCGGGAGGAGAAGATCTTCACGGCCACGTCCTCCCCGTGCCACACGCCACGCCATACTTCTCCATAGCGCCCTTTCCCTGCCACGACAAGGACCCGAGCGAACCCTGTGACAGGCGCACGTGGCGTACGCCTGCCCGTGCTGTGCAGCATCCAAGATATAGCAGCCCAAGACGCTGCTGCCTAAGCTGACGGTTTGGTGACCTCGGCCACCCGAGGGATAACGGTTTACGTTCTGTGTGGACCAGTGACTTGAGGAGAACCTGCTCCTGTGTCTGACCCATGCCCGGCACCCTTGGCCAGCCCGCGGGCACCCAGCAATTTCTCCAAATCGTGCCAGGACGTGGCCTGGCCTGGCCCCTGATAAGCCGGGGACCCCAATGCCCAGGCCTGTTTGCTAAGGGAAAGGCCGGGCACCGCAGTGGCTGACCTGGGCCCCTGGGTGTAGGTGAGAAACGGGCCAGGCCTGGTCTGTGAGGCTGGGGCCAGGCCTAGTGCGAACCATGAAGGGTCAGGCCAGGACCAGGGATTAGGAGCTGCTGGTCCTTTCCCTTCTCCAGCATCCCTGGGTTCGGGGCTGGGAACGGAGATTGCCTCAGTCAGAGTCCCCGTGTGCAGGACTCCTGGCTCGTCTCTTGCTGCTTCTGGGAGGAGAGCTGGGGACGGCTGGGCTCAGCTAATCCTCCCTCGCCCTGGGGGTCCCCGCGGGGCGGGCTGGCTGTTCTTACCTACGCATTCCACCAGCGTGATCTGCCGAGCCACCGTTCGCTGCACGAGGAAGGGCAGTCCGGAGCCGCTGCCAGTTGTGCACTCCTCGTGCAGCAGGTCCTGCAGGACAGTGATGGGAAGGCGATGAGCGAGCCTGCAGCCAGGGAACCCTGCAAACGGCGAGGGGCACCCCTCCTATTGGCCGTCATGCTCCTCAGTTACCATGGCAACCAGGTGCTGGGCGGTAGGAGGGCTGCGCTGGGGGATAAGGTGCGTGGTGTGATCTGGGGCCAGCGATGGGCGGACGGGCACAGTGACGGCGGAGGTGGAACGAATGCATGGGCGGGGAGTGGTGCATCGTGGTTGGTCGCTGGCGGGCAAAGGTGCATGGTCAGAGTGGGGTGGAGTGCAGATGGGGCACAGGTTGTTGCATGAAGATAGTTCTGGGGGAGATGGAGTAAAAGCTGCAGAGGGACCAGTGACTGGGAGGGGCGGTGACATGGTGGCAGTTGTGGGGAAGAGTTATGGGCTCATATAAATCCACACCACCCACATATCTTTCCTGTCGCTGTCTCCTGTGTGTTCGGAGGAGAGCCCCTCTTGACTGACACGGAGATGGGCTCCAGCTGCAAAGTTCGGGTTTGGCTCCAGTCTCTCCAGGGCTCTCCTCTGGGGGTTTAGCGTGGGAGCCTGTCTCGGCTCTCCCCATTCCTTGTCCGCACCGTGCAGGCTCTTTAAGGCCCACTCACCTCCAAGGTGCTGTCTCCAACCATGGACGCCTTCAGCATGATGTCGGTGTCACCCAAGTCATCATGGCGGAAGAGGTGCCTCCGTCTGCGGTGCTGAGCCAGCTTCCAGATGACAAGGGTGCTGAGCACAGCGAGAACGAGGAGGGCCAGCACGGGAACGAGGATCATTAGGAGTAGGTTTTTCAGAGAGGGAGATTCAGGTTCTTCCGTCCCTTCCTGGACTGAGGGGAGGAAAACGACCAGCTGTGACAGAGGCCAGGGGCAAATGCTGTGTAGACCCTGCTGCCCAGCCCCTGTGCAGGGAGTTAACGCAGCTAGAGATCTGTAGGGAACAGGTACTGGGGGCTGCAGCTTGATTACGGTGTATCTGTGCTGGGACACAGAGGGGAGGACGGAGCATCAAACCACCATTACCCATCTCGTATTCTAGAGCCACGCAGGGTCCTGGAATAAGTTAAAGCAGCCCTAGGGCTTCTCGGAGCCCCCACGCTGCTCTCCAGGGGGTGAAAGGGCCAGCACTACTCCCCAGGAGCAATTGAGGGATGTAAGCAGGGAGCCCCAGAGTTCTGTGGCTGGCTAGATGGCAGCACACAGCTCTCCTCCCACTGCAGGAGGGGGCTGCAATTTGAGAAGAGGCTGTGCTCTGAGCTTGGGGCTGGGAGATGAGTTCAGGGAGCTGCTTTGGAGTGCGGCTGCTCCAGCTGGCCCCATGTGGACAGCAGAACTGGCTGGTGCCCAAAGGAAGAAGGCGAGAGAGCCAAGTCAGAGGGGCTCTGATGCTGTTTGTTTGCTGGTAACAGCCTCAAAGTGATTCCTGGGGGAATTGCTGTCTCCCCAGAGGCTGTCGGAGGGCTCCTGCAGGCAAGGGGTGGGAGTTTGGGACAAGCTACCAGAGAGATGAGCCGGGAAAGGGCTGGCCTCTACCGTTCAGGTGGACACTGATGTTCACATTGCACATGTTGGAGCTGCAGCAGTTCATGGCATATTGATCCATAGTGGCCGTCTGGCAGTACTCCCGGATATGAGAATTTAGGCAGCCCTTGTTCTGGGTGGTCTTCCCATCCTCCAGCCTTCGGCTCACAAAACACACCTTCCCCCGGCAGGTGGTATTTTCACAATGCTGCAAGTCACAGGCACATACCAGCTCGTCTGTGGGACACAAAGGAGATAGCATAGACAGGTGAGTCCCACAGGATCTCCCCACACTCCTGCAAGGGACTCCTCTCGTGCTTCCTGGCTTCAGCACATGATAGCTGTGAAGAGGTTACGCGGATAATTCTGGGTCGGGTCTGAGCAGTGACAAAGATGGACATTCTCCAGCAGCCTCGGGTAACTGGAGGGGATGAGGATACTGTGAGAGCTGTCTGGTTTATCAACACTCATGGAAGAGCCCTGAGTACGTTAAGAGTACTGTTTTTCTGCAATAGACTAACACGGCTACCCCCCTGGAACCTGCCTTCATCCCGTCTCACTCCAGCCCTTTTCATCGAATGATGAGAAGCACTTTATGAACCGAAGTTAACAAACCCTCATGCTCTGCCTTGGGTGGAGGCCAGTGATATGGTCCTCATGTAAGGCCATGTCACAGAGCCAGTCACTGGTAGAGCGAGACTACCAGTGAGCCTGACTCCTGGCACCTTCCTTTGACCACTAGGCAGTGCTGCTTCCCAAAGCAGTCACACAGGTTTGAATGGGAGGGTGACTTATTTTTAGAGAGTAAATAAATCAGTCTCCAGCAATTTATTGCAGCTTCCTATTTCAGCTATCCTCTGGGGACACGGCATTCTTGCTAGCCAGTCTGGCGATTGTGCTTCTTACCAGCTGTGATGTTTCTTGGAACAGTCAGAATGGCCAGGAAAAAATTCCTAACGGCTCCTTGCAGCATTTTCTCTGTAGAAGAGAGAATGAATTAATTGGACAGCCTTACAATTCAGGAGCATCTTTTGCCCTGGAGTGTCCTAAGGACTTTGCAAATGCACACTGATATTATTATGGTACAACTTCATTATATATAGGAGTCACCTTGTGAATCCCTGAAATGCAGCCACTTCTGGGCTGGAATGGGGCGGGTGCTTAACAGTCGCTTGGCCAAGCTACAGAATGGCTTTGGAGAGGAAGTAAAAAATTTTGTAGTTAACTGAAATTGACCGCCCCCCCCCCCCCCCCCCCCCCCCGCCAGTAGGTGGGGTGGAATTATCTGAAGTGGAACTTGGCCAGGACATCAGTATTAGCACCTTTTCCTGAGAATGATTCCGGAGATCTTTTACTACATACAGCTGTATGAGAACTCATTTGTCTGCATTGGTAATGTGGGTAGCGAATGACATTCATCCATTTGCATATAGACGGGCAATCCACAGTTCTGTGATAGACAAGAATAAAGTAGTACGCCTTTAAGTGGTCTGTGAGCCTGAATGGGTGCTCGCTGTGATTGGGGTAGAAATCAGCCAGGGCAGCGTGTGTATACTTAATAAGCTTGGTTACTTGTGACACAGCTGTATTCCTGTGGTACCTTCCTGTTGTATGGTTCTATAAAGAGCAACAGACACATCAACCTCTTTTCATTATAACAGTTTGTGTGGCTGTATTTCCTCTCATCCCAGGAAAGTCTCATGAAAGCATTTTACAAGCTGTGCAGGCCTCAACACCCGCCCTCCCCCCCTGCTAAAATGCAGCCATCTCTGGAGTGGAGCACGGTAGCCATCTAGCACCAGGAAAGCTACAGTTTTGAAACTGGAATCCAAGATGGTCCACATGATACAAAGCAGGGGCAATGTAGGGAGCAGAACTAACAGGGGTCCAGGGATGGTCAAAGGGGATGCCAGGTAGTAACAGACGTAATAAGATGCAGCAAGACCAAAATGGGGCACTGGAGCCAAGCAACAGAGCTTGCAGGATCGAAATGCTGTGGGTATGAAAGGCCCAGCCCAGGGAATATGGTCTCAGCTCCCAACACCCAGTACCCCAGAGACGGCTGCTGTGGACCCAGGGCCTCCCTTCTATTCTATGCACTACAGCCAGCGATTCTAAGGCCAGAAGGAAGCATCAGGCCATCTAGTCTGACTTTCTGCACCTCACAGGTCACTAACTCCGCCTGCCCCCCCCACACCCCGGCTTCAACAAACGTAGCCCAAACTCTAGTGGGCCACAGGCAGAGAACCACTGCCTGCCGCCCTCACAATGGCAGGGACCCGATTCGGTGAGACACACAGCTCCGTGATCCGGCTCTGATTCTGAAGTACCCTGTCTTACCAGGCTGAGGGCCAGCTCTGCATAACTGAGACGCATGGACTGGATCTTCCACAGGGTTTTTATCAGGCAGGCTTATCAAGGATACAAATAACCTCAGAGCAGGCAGCCAAAAGTCTCCCAGCTGCTCCTATGGAGCGGGAGGGCCTTTTCTTTTCTTTTAAAATTCTCCTTTGTAAAAAGGAAATTCTTGCCAAAATAAACATGATGAAGACTTGACCTCACCACTGTCCCCAAGCCTCCCAGGCCCCTTCCTCCCCCTGTGCGTTCGTCTCCTTCACTCTGAATCCTTTTCTAGCTAGACAAGCCCTTGGGTCCTGGGAGTCCAGAATTCTCCACCCACCTCCATTCTGTCCTTGATGGTTTCTACGTAAACAGGCTGATGTCTCTGTTTCCTGCAATTCACGGAGCCCTGCCCATTGTCCACCGTGGCAGCCAGAACAGGAATCAAGATTGTTTAGATTCTGGCCTTGATGGGAAAACGGAGTCACGCAAACACACATGGCTCCGAGCCGCACGAATAGCTATCTGGCCCAGACAGCGGCTCTGTGGCTCCAGCCGTAGGGCAGCCTTAGAGGGACCTTTCCTCCCCAAAATAACTTGCTTTGTTGTGCTCACAGAGGGGAAACGGAGACTGAGTGCCAGTGGGAGGCAGGGTGGGAGTGAGAGCTGCCTCTGGCCCAGGCAATCTGCAGCTGTTGGAGATGAAGCAGGCAGGCCACCCTTTCAAGGGGGAGCAAAGGGACTGGATGCATTTGCACGCAGAACCTATGTTGGATGATGGGTTTTCTAACCCTGCCCCCAAACACTGGCACAGACAAGGTGAGGGCCAACCATGGGAGTGGGGAGGGAGAGGATAGGAGCTGCTCAGTAGCTACACCCTGATCCAGGGACTGTCCCATGGGCTGCAAACCCCGGGCAGATATCCTGCCATGGATTCGGCCCTATGAAATCAAAGCGCCAGCTCACTCCATGTGACCCTTCATCTCAGACAGTTCCGTGGCATGCTGTCCTGGGAGTCTGAGGCCTAGGATTCCAGCCTGGAGACAAAGGAAGATCCTGAAAATTTGGGCTTTGAGGTCTGGAGGCAGCTCCAGGGAGCTGTACCCAGTTCTGTTTAGCCCCCATCCATTTCCTTTCCCTTCCTCCCCTCTTCCTGCTCTCATAGACTCTGAGGCCAGAAGGGACCATCATGATCATCTAGCCTGATCTCCTGCGCATGACAAGCCACAGACCCTCACCCGCCAACTCCTGCAACCTCTGTTTGAAGTAGCAATGGCCTCAAATCATGATGTAAAGACTTAAAGTCGCAGAGGATGCCCCACTTACTCTAGTTCAAACCAGCAACTGACCTATGCCCCATGCTGCAGAGGAACCCTTAAAAGCCCCAAAGGCTCTGCCAATCTGCCTCAGGGGAAAAATCCCTCCTGACCCCAACTATGGCGACCAGCAGCGAGTTAGACCCTGAGCATGAGGACAAGATCTACCTGTAGGAGCCCTGCATGGATACAAATAGGTGGATCTGCATCCAACCTGCAGACACAAGAAATGGTCTGCGGATATCTACATCGCATCTGCAGATGCGGTTATCCACAGATATAATGCAGATATCTGTGGATTTGCAGGACTCTATCCATCTGCATTAGTGACTCGCTGTTCACATGTTCTCTGTAGACCCCTAACCTGATAAGGTAGCCACACCCTGGCCTCAGAGGATCTATGTGGGCTGATGTCAGCAATGCCCCTAAAACCCAAGTCAAGCTTAGGTCCCAGGACAGATGAACAGGTTGTAGAAATCAGTGGCACATGCCAACAGGTCAGGAGTCAGGCCCCCAAATATTTATGTGTAGGTGTCAGATCTGTAATAGAAGTTATGAATATATTTAGCTGACGAAGTGGGATTTTCTCCCACGAAAGCTCATGCGATAAATACATTTGTTAGTCTTTAAAAGTGCCCCAGGACTCCTTGTTTGTTTTGCTGAACTAGGCTAACACGGCCGCCCCTCTGGAACTTGTTATATCTCTGTTTCAACTTATTTGATTTTGGGAAACTCCTCTGACTGGAGGTCTACGGTCATTGTCTCTTTCATGTTCCATCAAGGGAACCACAGGCCCTAGGGAAAACCCTGCTGAGTCACTCGGACTGACCATGTGACTCAACACCATTTTGATTCATAAAAAACTCCCCACAGCCTGAGGAAGGCTAGAGGTGATAAAAGGAGCTACGCCCAACTCCATTTTGTCTCCAGTCAACACCCACCTCTAGATCTATCATCTGCAACTGAACAAAGGACTGAGGCCCTAGAGGAACTCAACAAGCCTGCAAACTCCAAATTCTTCCAAGGACTTGCTTTACATGGACTCTTAATCATTTGTATGTATGTGATTCGCTTTGACTCTTTAACATCCCTCTTAGTTCGTTTCTTTTCTTTTTATATTAAACTTTTCATTTCAGTCCCCAAAGGATTGGCTGGCAGCGTGGCAAATTGTTCTGTGTAATGTGACTGGTTGAGTCCTAAACCGTTCATCTCAGGCAACTCCCTACCCTGTCCCAGGTACCAGGTCCCTTCATGGCTCTTGTCTAGCTGACATGAAATCAAAAGAGCAAAGAACACTCTCCCCATCTCAGCCATCCCAAACAAGGTGCATGCTTCAAGCAGTCACACGGAAGCTGGGAAATAACTACGGCTAGTGCCGAAAAGCAGAAAAGCCTTTTTTTTTTTTAGTGCCAAGATGCAACTCCTGACCTGGTTCCTAGTTTTGGTTCTCTGAGAACCAGCAGCTGTAAAGACGCATCCTTCCCCTCACGGGGTGCATGAGCGCACGGCCATCAGCACACATTATTTCTGACTGGGGAGGGGAGGCCGCAGAGTTAGACAGTTTCCAAGGCACTGCTCTGGGTGGGTTCTCAGAGGTATGGAAGTTTTCCCTGAAGGAAGAGGAAGCTGGGGGTGCTCAGTCCTCTACAAATCAGGTGATGGGTTCCTAGATGGAAAGCTCATTGAATTCAGTGGGAGTTTTTCCACTTACATCACTGGGCTTCAAACCTAAATTAGGAGACCTACAGAGCTTCCCCCCCTTCTCTCTCGCTCATCATCAGGTTCACTGGGCACAGACTTCTTCCCCTGAAACATTCAGGAGTGGTCAGTTGTCTGACCAAGGGCACATGCTGTATTCCTAAGGCTGGATAAAATGTAGAACTGGGAGTCAGAGCCAGAGATCAGAGTAGTTTGGCTCTGAGGTCTGGTTCAGGCCCGTTTCTGATCCAAACTGAACCTTGGCTTCTCCCAAAGGCTGCCTGTCACGCGCGGCATGCCTGGCGCAATGTGGCAGATGTCGTGAGCAGCCGCATTGCACAGCCCGGGATTTGTGCTCCCCGTGCCTGAGGCAGTTGCTACATTAGAAATAAGAGAAACAGGTTTTGTTATTTTAAAAAATCAGCCCAGACGCCCCCTCCCCACCTACATGTTTATTTTTTCTCAGCTTCTGTTTGTTAGAGAAGCAGGAGGGCAATGTTGATTTTCTGTTTCTTTGTTCCGAGAGCAGCAAGGGGATTTTTTCCAGCCTGGCTGTTTTATGGGGCCTGTCACCCAGGAAGTTTTTTAGAAACAGTGACAAACTCTGCACGTCCCAAAGGGGTCGCCCTGTTAGTCTACGTCAGCCAAACAAACAAGGAGTCCTGTGGCCCTTTAAATTTGTTAGTCTTTAAACTCTGCAAGGCCTCTCTGACCCCCTTTGGAGGTGTGAATGCTAGGGATGAGCACACCATCCTAGCCCAGAGGATCCTATATTCTCTATATCCTGCCCTATAGGGTAGCAACAGAATATTCCCCTCCCGTTCCTTACACACCCTAACCTTTCCTTTGCTTTCTCAGCTGGTGCTGGACATTGAGCTACCTGGCTCCTGCCCACGCTGAACCAGGTAGCTGAGTAATTCCACACAGTGGCGGAGCGGTCACGTTATTCCAGGCCACACCGAATTCCATCTGCCACCATGTTGCCTATTCCCTTCGCGTGGTTACGTCCCTCTGAAGTTCCAGACGGTCCTCAATAAACTAAATCATTTTGCGTTATATGTAATTTTGCTTTTATCCTGCTCCCCTCCTTTCCCAGCTCATGAATGAATATATTAAATAACATGAGCCCTTGCACAGGGCCTGCTGTTAACTTTCTGCTGTGATGAATTTGGCCATTTCTTCATAATCTTCGTCTTCCATCTCTTACCCAGTTTCTGACTAGAGACAGCCCTTGGCCTCTGATGTCTGGATTACTTAGCTCTTCAGTAGCCTCTTGGGAAGAGCTTTCTAAAAGGCCTTTTTGAAAGTCTAAGTGTGTCCTCGTTCTCCTTTTCTACTCTTTTGTAGAAAAACGTAGAGATTTGAATAGGTTGGTGAATCCAGTGTTCCTTTTGGGAAGTCACATTACTTTGACCCTCTCATATTATTAACTTCTAAGTGCTTTGTAATTCCATCATTTCAACTAATTTTCCAGTCTCTAGTCTGCAAGTTATTACATTTTCTCCAGTGCCTTTCTGAAATCTATCAAAACACTTGCTAGTCTCCAATCCTCCAGTATAGCAGGTGATCTTATCACACTGCTTGTCCAGCTCTGGATCCACTGGATATCATTTAATTATAGTTTACTTATTATTTCATCTTCTGAAAGGGGAGGCAGGGCCAGACTCTGACTGCAGTTACTCTAGTGTAAATCCAGAGTCTTCCCTCTAACTCCCAGATTCTAATCTCAGCTGCACAATCATAAATCAGGAGCAAAATCTGCTGACTTCAGATGTGCATTCAAGCGATTGAGTGGTTCTGAGCAGCGAGCAGCGCCCATTGCATCGCAGGGGCGGGACACACCTGGTAGGGAAAGTGGGCCCCAGTGGGTGACAGAGGGGGAGAATGAGGACGAGAGGTTCACATGGAGGCAGCTGCTGTTGGCTAGCGGCTAGTCCCCATGAGATCCTTGGCAGCATGTTTGATGCTTTGGGGAGCAGCCGTACACACACCCGACACCCCGACATGGCGGGAGCTGTTCACTCCAACTTACCTGTGGCTCTTCCACACCCACGGATAGCACCGGCCCAGAGAAGAGGCCTGCTTACAGGCAGGCAGGCTCAGCAGAGCTTCTGAGGGTGGAACAAAACCTTCCTGACCCAGGTCTGTATGTCCTGTAACCGCCTCTCTGTCTGCTGCCAGCGACAATTCTCCTCTGGTAGCGGTTTCGATGAGACACTTTTCCTGCTCCCCACGGCGCTGCAAGCTCCAGATTCCTGGGGCAGCTGCCCTCCTCCCCACCCCACACTCCAACCTTTCCAGATTTGCAAGTGGAAGCTGGCAGGGGAGGGCTCCTGCTCTGGGGTTAATTCCAGCTGCTTTCGCCTGTCCCAGCTGGGGAGAGGGGTGTGTGCATCTCAGTTCCCTCCCCAGCCCTGCGAGGCTCAGCTTTCTCTCTCCCTGTTGCCCAAACGCAGCAGTTTGGCAAGATCTCTGAGCTCTGGATGTGGGAGAAGTCAAAAATGTTTCTTATTACTGCCTCTTCCTGCCTGGCTTTTCTCCACCACTCCCAGCTAATAAAGCATTTCCTATTGCTGAGCATACAGCCACAGCCGAGTTCCCTTCCTCCTGCACACACCGGCCCCCTGCTCCATCGCCATTCTTCTCCTGGTGCTTCCTCCCCATCCCCGTCTACAGAACAGGGTGTGCGGTGCTCCCCTGGGGTTCCTCATGTTCAGACCAGCCCTGGGCCTGAATCTGGATAAAGGGAAATACATGGAGTCTCCCTAAGAGCATGCAGGGGCCTATGGATTCGGCAGCAGTAAAGCTGACTTATTTCACTGGGCTAGAGGGGGAGCAGATGCGAAAAATTCCAGGAGCTGCAGCGAGCGATGTTGGTAGCTCAGTTGGGACCACTGTAGGGGTGACTGGTGTGTGGGGCTGGGAGGGAATTGAGGAACTTCTTGTTCCCAACGTATTGGTAAGGAGCCCTGGCCTGTTAGTCTGTGCAGACCCGCGTCCTGGAGTGGTTTTAGGGGCGCTGGGCACAGGGAGCGGGGCAAGGAACTCAGAAGGGGTGCTTGCTCCTCACAGCCAGAGCTGACCCCATTCATCCCCAGGCACGCTGTGGGGTTCAGGGCCTCTCCCCAGGGCAGGGCTGGGGGCACAGTGCAGGCGCTGGATGTCAGAAGATGCTGTTACTGTGGTGGTGCTCTCTGTCACATGGGACGCCATATCTGGGCCCCAGAGCCATTTCTGCAAAAGTTGGTGTTAACCCTGGTGGTGGTCAGGTTCCCACGGGAGACGGGGAGAGGGTTATTCCGCCCTAACCACAAATGTCTCTGGAATGTCCCTGCAGTGATAGACTCGTGAGGCTGGCTGGCAGGGCTACGTGGGGACCGGAAACAGCACTTCCCCTTTGTCCTTTTGAATTCATTCTCCTGGGTCATGCTCAGTCAGCTGATTCACCCTCTTCCTCTCTCCCATCCAGGGAGCCTCATCTAGCCTCCGGCCTCTCCCCAGCAGCTTCATCCTGGCCTGGTCGCTCACCAGCTACACCTGGAGGGGCCTCACTGCTCTCTCTCATCCACGGGTGAACCAGGAAAGCTCTGCTTAACTCCGCAGAGTGAGCTGCCCTAGTGAGCCGACAATCAAGCCTCAAAACCTTGCTTTGGAGGAGAAAGGAGACCTCCACAGCAGCATCCTGGGCGCACACAATTCCACCGGAGTTAAGGAGGCTCCCGGCAAGCTATCTGCCATTAGTGCTGGCTCCAGTGCTCTGCTCTAGCCATCGCGTTTCGACCCGCAGAGTTTCTGAACCTCAGGTGCTGCACTTACCCCCACATAATGAAACCTTTCTGGCATCATGTTTGTCTTGCCCCCACCCCCTAATTTTTATAGCTTGCATGGGATCTAAAGCGCAGGGGTTAACACCTGGCTGAAACGGCCCTCATTTCAAACCTCCCCTGTGAAAGATTCTTGTCTACTTTAGCCAAGGGAGTTTTCAGGTTCACAGTGGGGGGAGGGAAGGAATTCTGTGGAGTCGGAGTCCCTGGAATGGGATCCAAACAGCACTGTACCTGCAGGGAGTCACCTTCCCACCCTGTTTTCCCTGATCACATTAACTAGCTTTGCTCCTGCCCTGAAATCTCGGCTGCCTGATGGGGATCCAGGGCCCCCAGAGTTATTCCTGGCTCACTTATGCAGTGGACGTGTTCCATGGCTGCAGAGTCTGGTGTCGCACCTCACTGCAAGCGCTCAGGCCGTCCCACTGCGCTCACTGGGATAGCTCACGTGGCTAACGGGAAGCACATGCGTCAGCATTCACAGGACTGCGGGCCTAAGCCCTGTCCAGCCTCTGGTTAGCAGGCCCAAAGGGAATGGGAGGGGCAGGTTCAGACAGCGAGACAGGACAGCACACTCTGGGCGTCTTTCTAACGGGAATCAAGAATTTCTTCCTAGCAGCCAAATATTGGAGGAGGCTCTCCTCCGAGGTGCTGCCCTGGAGCAGAGTGTGTGCTGGCGCTTGTACTAGCTAGCTCCACGGGTTTCTTTGTTAAAATGGTGGGTCATTAACTCGTTAGTTACTGGAGGAATACGAATTAAACTCTTACTGGCCCAACATGCCCACAGCCACAGATGATCCAGCGTGCAGCTCCTAACGCAATGGGAAGGAGCCATGCATGGAACTGGACCCTTGGGAGCTTTCGCTGCATACAATGGCCACTCAGACCATCCTGCACGAAAAGCACAGGCCCCTGCCCCCGAGTGAGAGGAGAGTCTCCGTGAGGCATTAGCCTTATGGAACCCATGACACACAGGTGGTGTAACAGTCACAGAGAGGCAATGATGAACATTTCCTGCTTCCTTTGAAGTGGCTGCCAGAGACAAAAGGGGCCAGATTAGACACGCTTCTGAGGTGCTCCTGCTGGGTTTAAATGGCTGAGGTTTGTGAAACCGATGTTTGGAACGTGGAAACAGAGACCGCAGGTTCCTGACATTGCAAAGAGAAGGCAGCAGAGCCCAGAGCTAATCAGGAGCCTGAGGGACAATACGCGACGCCTCCAAAGATGTCAGAGCACAAATACCCTTTAGCCCACGCTGTAGGTATTTGTCTCCACAGTCCATGGTGGGGAAACTGTGGCACAGGGATGGCCTATTTCCATGGTCACAAACCACAGTGGAGAGTGGGCGCAGGCCTTTGGGTTCTGTGACATCGCTTCTTCTCCCTATTATCGTTTAATGCACACACATCCAAAGACCTTTCTCCCTGGTCGAGACAAGCACCAAGACACCCTCTCCTCCCATAGCTGGCCTGGCACTCACTCCCTGACGCCCAGTGCCTGCTGCAGCCGTGAGATGTCAGTTACTCTTGGTGCTTTCTTCGTTTTAAAAAAAAGGTGTCAGTACCGGGCCAGGGACATGGGATTGCCGCCAGCAGCAGAAGGAAGTGGGGCCACATCGCTGTGAAAAAGAGCTGCTGGTATTGAGTATCCCTGAGAACCATCACAAAATAAAGCCCCGGTTACACTCAGGGCTATCAGCGCAGCCGAGGAGCTGGAGCGTGAGGCCCTGGGGCTTCCAGTCTCACATTTAGATTTTACTGACATGAAGAACTGCAACTGGCTTTTTTACTGACATGGTAAACTTTTTACCGACACCACTAAAAATACCATGCACAATATAAGAATGCCATTAAAGTGCGTGCTCACTGGCAATATTCTGTCCACAGGAATTTGGAATTACGCAATTGTTTCAGCAGAAGTTAATAGATCAGGCGGGTTCTTTGGCCATGAGAAATAATAGAAATGATAACGCCAGGATCAGTGTGGTTTATGACACAAAAAGTTATTCTGAATGACGACAATGTCAACATAGAATCTTTTACTTCTGCCCAGTTTTACTTATGTTTTAAGTATTTATGTGTTTACTGCCTGTTGAAATTATACATTTTAAAATTGACAGTCAGTAAATTTACTGATGGTTGGCAACCCTGGCATGTCTTTAATTGTGCCAGCAGCCCCCCCCCCCATAAACATCCCTGTCACCCCTTTCTCTGGGCAGGCCAAAGGAATTGGCCAGCACCCAGCAACCCCGGAGCTGCAAACAGAGACGCCCATGCATGGGGCTGAGCCAGCTGCAGGAGACGTGATGTCCCCCAGCATTTGCAAAAGCACGGCGCCCATCCCTCCTGTGCAGGGCTGCTGGCCCCTCGCTGACGCCCAGCGGGGCACCCAAGGGCAACTGCCAGCACCCAGGCCAGGATTGGGCGGAGGAGAAAGCCAGGCCCTGAGACGGACAGCCCCCGTGGCCAGTGGGGAGAGGCCACATGCCAAGTCAGCCTGACTGACAGGGCGGGCTGGCCAATGAGGAGCCAGGGTCCTGTGGGCAGAGTTAAGGGGAGGCCGGGCCTGAGGCGTGGCAGGCGGCGCCAGGAGGAGGCTGGGGCTGGGGAGGTATGGGGGGGCAGTGCAGGGAGACCCCAGCCCAGAGGGGCGATGCTGGGAGAAGGGCCCGGGGCCCGTGGGCATGGCCACTACCAGAGCCAGCCAGGCCGGGCAGAGCCGGGGGTGTGAGGGGCCTGGGGAAGGGAGTGAGCGAGGACTCAGCACGGTGCGGGAGCCACGGGTGCTGAGCACAACAGCAGGCCCAGGCAGCGCCAGCTAGACACTGCAGCAGGACAGGGCTGCTCACTCCCATCTCCAGAAAGAGTCTCCCTCCACTGCGAGACGCACGGGGGCTATGACACACACGGGAGCCGTAGAAAGCAACGGTGCACATGAATGTGATGAATTTCCCTTCGGGGTCTTACATCCAGCTCTTGTGCCAGATTCTCCCAGATGCTCCTGCTCCTGCCGGTGCCTTGTGCTCCCTCCGCCACCTGCCAGCAGAACAAAGCTGCACGTGTGGAGCGGATCCGTGCCTGCTCCATGTGCCAGCCGCCCCCAGCCCATGTGTGCCGAACCAGTGAGCTGGCAAAGGAAGGAAACAGCACAGGGAGGAGCCAAGAATTTGCCATGGGAGGAAGGTAGCAGCATAGCTCTCCCCCCTTCCCTCCAAGAACCCCAACATGCTCCACCAAAGGGTGGTTAGAGCGTCATGACGCTCCTGTGATGGGACTGCAGCCACTTCTGGG
>ML685866.1:5687611-5741033 GCA_007922175.1 Pelusios castaneus
GGTTCTGGGTAACAGACTGGGGGTGGGCAGGGCTCAGGGGTGGGTTCTGGGTAACAGACTGGGGGTGGGCAGGGCTCGGGGGCAGATTCTGGGTAACAGACTGGGGGTGGGCTGGGCTCAGGGGCAGGTTCTGGGTAAGAGACTGGGGGTGGGCAGGGCTCGGGGGCGGGTTCTGGGTAAGAGACTGGGGGTGGGCAGATCCCAGGGGCAGGTTCTGGGTAAGAGACTGGGGGTGGGCAGGGCTCGGGGGTGGGTTTGGGTAACAGACTGGGAGGCTGGTGAGGGCCAGGGGTTGGGTTTGGGGAAGATTGAGAGGCTAGGGAGAGCCTGGGCATGCGTTCTGGATAAGAGACTGGGGGTGGGCGGACAGGGCCCGAAAGCTCAGCAGCCCAGGGTTTTCGGTTGGGTTTGGCTGAGCCAGTGCCCCTAGCTGGAAGCTCCCTGAGCCCATGGCTGCTCTCTAATCTGCCCTCGTTGAAGTGCCCCGTCAGAGGAGGGCAGCCCCCGAGCAACAGAGAGGGCAAGCGTGTCCTGGCGGTGTCCCTGGGGCCAGCTGCCACACTGGGAGTGCCCCCCTTATGACTTCTTCCCTTTGCACTTTTTCATCTTCTCCTCCGTCTCTGCCTCAGCTTTCTTCTTCTCCTTCAGCTCCTTGTACTTCCACTTGGGCAGCTCCAGCCTGTGCTGGTTCTTCTTTGACCTGGGCGGCCTCTCCTTCTTGGAGGCTGGGGGAGAGCAGGACTTGGTCAGTTTGATTTTGGGGATGTGACCCCCAGGGAAGACGCTGTTTCTGCGTAGCAGCCGCAGGGGGAAGGTGCCCATCATGCCACCGGCGCGCTGGTACGGGACCAGGACGCGGGTCTCTGGTGCAGCCTGGCCGTTGCAGCAGGATGAGCTGGGCTCGGACTTGGCATCGGGATCCGGTGTGTACCCCTTGAGGATCTCTGGCACTGAGAGCCGTGGCTTGCCCACCTCTGGGGGGCTCCCAGGACAGATGGTTTGGCAGGCAGTGGCCACAAAGGGGCTGGCCAGACATGTGGTCATCCTGACCATGTGGTCCATCACCCCGTCCACCTCGGGATCGTGGGGGAAGTTGATGCTGAAGATGGAGCAGATCTTCTCCAAGAGCCTCTTGCTCCTGGATTTCGGGGCCAATGCCTTGGCCACCAGGTCCGGCAAAGCTGGCCACTCTGGCAGGTAGCGGTCGCTGAACTGCTCAGCTCGAGGGCGCTGCAGGACGTTGCGGATCTGCACGATGGTCTCAAAGCGCCCGGTCAGACTGGCCCATTCCCGGGCTGTCCTCCTTCGGACGGGATCCACTGCGGTGAGGTCAGCTCCTGAGAACACCAGGGTGAAAAGGGCCTGTTATAAAAATGAGCCCCCCGGGTACAGCGCAGCGAGTGGCTGGGCCTGGACTCAACAGCAGGGTTGTTCCGAACACACTCGTTGCAGTTTCACGGATGGGAAGAGGCTTTTAGGACAAGTCTTCACTTCCCTGAAGGGAGGCAGTGTGATCTAGTGGGTAGTGCTCCAGACAGGGACTCAGACGACCTGGACTCCACTCCCAGCCTGGCCGGCTGAATGAGCATGACCAAGTCAGGGCGCCGCTCTGCCTCAGTTTCCCCATCTAAACGATGCAGCCCTGCCGTGGGAGCACTCGGAGATCTACTGAGGACACATGGAAGGAGCACTAGGTGGCTGCAGGGACGAGGAACAAAGTGCTGCTCAGTGCTCTGGGCTGGATTTGAACTTCAGTCACCTGTGTTCCCTTCTCGGAATGAGCCCCTGTCTATGCGGCAGCTGAAAGTGTGATTGCACCAGGTGTAGACGCACCCATTCTAGCTGCACTAGCTCAGGGGCAGCACAGTCTGGTAACAGAACCAAGGTCCTTGGCCAGTGGCATAGCGATGGGAGGGGCAGTGGGCGGCCAAGGCTGCAGGGGGGCTCCAGGCGGGGGGGCTGCAAGGTGTGGAGTGCCCAGGGGAGCACATATATGGGCTTGGCCCCCAGGCACTGGTGGGCACCGGACACCCGCACTACGCCACTGTCCTCGGCTGGCCCAGCTTCCTTGCGGCTGGTACCTGAGCCAGCTACCTTCACGCTTGCTCCCTTGGGTACCTCTAGAAAGCAGCTCTGGGGCTCTCGCTCAGGCTCTGAGTCCCGCTGTAGTCCGTGGTTTCAGAGCCCAGGCTCCAGTGTGAGCCTGAACAGAGCTGATCCAGGCTCTGGCACTTGCTGCTGCCGGGGACTGGGGTTTTTGCGGTGTGGACGTAACCTAATGGCCAGTCGAAGTCACCCTGCACCCCTCACCTTGGGATAAGTGTGATTAGCTATGTCGAAGTAAAAATCACATGGGTTTGTCTTCGCTAGGCTCTGACTTGGTGGGAGAACTCCCTCTGGCCATGGAGACGTAGCCTAGAAAAAAGTATATTTGACCAAGTGAAAATCCTAGGGCAGACAAGGCAGCTGTCTCTCCGAAATGCGTCAACCAGCCAGAGTAACCACAATGTGGTGTGAGCTCACGTCTTCAGGTCACAGCCGCCTCGTCTTCCCTAGGATGTTCAAAGGAGTCAAAACTCACGTTTTTTCCGAGCGAGGCCCCGGCCCAGCAAGTCCCTGCAACACCCGAGAGAGCAACGCACCTGCCATAAGCAGAGCTGTGACGCACTCGTTCCGCCCCTGTACAGCTGCCTTCATCAGTGCTGTCAGCCCGCGGCTGTCCCTCTTCTCGATCTCCAGCGCGGGGTAATAGTTCAGGAGATAGGTAACTATGCTGGTGTGTCCTTGACAGTCAGAGACAGGGCTGCGTTAGACTTTCCAAGGGTAACAAGAAATGACTATCTAGTGCAGGTTGTATGCGCTCGCGGTGTGCATCTCGTGCGGCGCTTACAGGAAAGCCACCCAGAGCAGTCGTGTGTCTGCCTTCTTAAAAAGCCAAGAAATTAGACGCAAAAACTTAGTCAAGGCATCAGCCCCTGTGTGCAGGTAAAACTGGAAAGACTCCAGGTGTGCAGCTTCCTACAGCTGAGTGACACATTTTCCTCCCATTTACTTTGTTACATCGGCTTCTCTCCCCCCGGACCATGGGGCCAGTTGGGAGGAGCCATGTGGAAGTTAGGAGAATTGGGCCCTAAATGTGTCAGCTCCTCAGCTGGTGCAATCCTTGTCAGTGCACTCACTTCAGTGGAGCTCTGCTGATTTACACCAGCTCAGCATCTAGTCCAATGTGCTAAATAGGGGCAGGCAGGCAGGGGTGCGGTGCACCCAGGAAACACTGGAGGAACCTTCACTTTCGAGTTAAATGGCCTAAGAACTGCGCTACCGTAGTGACTCCCTGGCAGGTTCGGTGAGCTGACTGGGAACCTGCCAGCCAGTTTCTGTGAGGTTTTTGTTCCTCTGCTGCGGGGGACGGGGAAGGGGTTGGTGCATTTTCTGTGTCCTGCCCCTGGAGAATAGCTATGTTAGGCCAAACTCTTTAAAAAGGAGGCTGGTTTCCACTCACTGCTGTTGAACTGCTTCTGGTAATTTATCCTGGCAAGTAGTGTGGGGACCTGGTCTGTCTCTTAAAGAGAAGAACAGGAGGTGAGAGTGGGCAGCGAGTTTGAAACTAGACATTATTAATGCTCCCATTACTGGGATAGCTGAGAACAGGGCTCTGTAATAATCTCCCTGCAGCAGTGAGTTCCACAGGTTAACTGGACACTGCCTCTTTAGCTGCCCTTTCATTTCAGTGAGCGCTCCAGGCCCCTGTATCTGGATGGTTCCTGCGTGCAGCATCGGTTCTGGCACAATGCAGCTCCTACCTGCTTGGGCGGCAATCATGAGTGCCGTGTTCCCGTCGTGATCCTGGTGATTGATGGCTAGGTAGGGGCACTGGCTCAGCAGAGTCACAATGTCCACGAAGCCCTTGAAGCAGGCCACCATGAGCCCATTCTGGGGAGGAGAGTTCCGATCCAGTGCGTCAATGAACTGGCATCTCCCCCACCCTCCCCTGCCCCTCCCTGCGCTTGCCCCTCCGGCATAGCCTTGCCTACTCTCTCCAGAGTGCATGATGGGAAAATGGTGTCCACCGAGGTGCTGAGGTCTGCTGAGAACCAATAGGAGCCTAGGTAAAGGGTCAGACCAGCGGTCTGTGACGTCTGTTATTCCTGCCTCCTGGCGGGGCTGGACTGGCCTGTCCAGCCCCAGGACTCTACTCCTGCCCCACGCGGCCATGGCTCCTCCAGGTGTGGCACCTTCCTGCCCCTCCCACAATGCACCTGGCCAGGACATGGGTTGGCTCCAGCCTTAGCAGCTGCTGAGGTCCAAGGAGGCATGAAGGGAAACCTTGGAGAGTGGCTGGAAACAGTACGGGCTGCGAGCTGGAGAGCCAGGGGGAGCCTCAGGGTCTGTCCGTGTCCCGCAGCCTCATTTGGAATCCCCTACTGGTCTCTACCCCATGGGGCTCCGTGCCCACCACTGATCCGTGGCATGGCCAGCCGTCCCCAGACACTTACCCTTCCATTGATATCCAGCTCCATGACCTCGCTACGGCTCACCCCGTGCTCCAGCGTCTCCTGCAGCCCTTTGCCGTAGTTCCTGGCACAGCACTGGTAGAAGGTGAGCTCTGCTCCAGCATCTGCAGCTGGGGCAGGCTCATAGCAGGGGTAGACGGAGTCGTCGGAGAGGATGCTGCTCGTGTCAGTGAGCTCGTCCTCCTCCTCCTCCTCCTCTTCCTCGTAGTGCAGCTCTGGGTCTGCGGCATCTGGGCTTGTCTTCCAGGTCTGCAGCACGCTCTCCTCCACGGCTGTCATCTGGCATCTGGCCCATTCAGAGGCAGCGGGGCCTGGCACAGCACCCTGTGCCCACCCTGACCCAGGAGCCTTCTTCCTGTGTGAAAAGGGCGCTGGGGTGCCCTTCACTCCTGGGTGGAGACTCTGCAACGCAAGTCTAGGTCAGTGGGGCCAGGCCCAGATTCCCCACCCCTCCAGTGGCTTAGAATCCGAACGGTAGACGATTGGGCTGGAAGGGATCGCAGGAGGCCATCCAGAGCTTGCCTGGTGCTAGGGACCGGTTGCTCCGTGTTGAGGCTGAAGGAGCCCTCCGCCCAACCTCAGGCCTCTTGCTGCTCTGGGCTGGCCACAGAGCAGCCGATCTCAGCACACTGCTCCATTCACCCTTGAGATCAAAGCAGGATTAACCCCCGCACACACACAACCTCTGAGCAGGCAGCGAGGCTGGCCCGGGCCGGAAAAGCCAGCGGTGTGCAGAACAGCGCCCTGGGTGCTGAGTCCCTGGGCCACAGGACCACACTGGGTGTCTCGCACATGCTACGAGGGGTATGCACGTGTTCCCCTTCCCAGCTGCCGCTGGCCTTGGCCTTAACCCTCATTCCTCTCTTGCCGGGCGACGGGGAGTGCCACCACGCCACGGCACTGCACTGGCTCACCTCCCTGCCCCAGTCCAGGGGCTGCTCTCAGCCTTGTGGGGAACGTGATTTAGAGGCGGGGGACATGCAGAGCCCCCGGCAGGGGGAGACTGGGGACAGGCACAGGGGGTCTCTGAAATAGAAGGGCCACAGCCCGCCAGCTCTGAGCCAGCCCTTGGCCTGTGCAGTCCAGGTGCTCTGGCTGTGGACAGCCCCTGTCTGCGCCATCGTGGAGCATGCCGGCAGGAAACCCTTTCCACAGTGCACCACTCACCCCGTGCTCCTGGCCCCAGGCCCCAAGCAGGGCGCACCAGGCGGTCTGGCAGCTCGCGACATTATCAGGGAGGACAAGCTTCCTGCCTACCTGACCATTTGGGGGTCTCCCGCCCCTTCTGCTGCTCTGATCTGGTCCAGCAAAGCCTCAGAAATCCCTGGAAATGCCGAGCCAGTGTTCGTCTCTTGGCCCAGGGACGCGGAAGCTCTTCGCACCCTCCCAGAGCTTATATGGGGATGATCCACTTGGCCATGTCTGTCCCGCAGCTTCTGGGTTTCATCGCTGCTCCAGCCAGGCAGAGAAGCTCCTGGAGGCACTGAGACGTGGACAATGGTCCCATCTCCTGTGTAGGGAAAAAGGGCTGTGTCCTGGGGCTGGATTGGGATTTGGGCTCCCGACCTGTGACAGCTGCCACGTTGCTGCGAGCTTAGCCAATCAAGACATCTTAATTTAAACTGTTACTTAAAATGGCCCTGGCTGCCCTGAGCAGGATCAGGAAGACGTGTGGGATTTGATGGCCTTAGCCAGCGAGGGGGGTGGCTGCTGCGTGCCGTGCTCTCACTGTGGGTGTACACTCGCCTCGCTCTGGGAGCAGGATGCTGTGACCAGCTCGGGCTCTGGAAGTCTGTCGGGGTGATGACCGCCTAGGTGTGCACCTCAGAGTCACACGTGCCGTCACCGCAGCTTGCAGATGGCTGAGTAGAAGTGCAACAGGTCACTTGCACGGGGAAATATCTGATGTGCACAACTGCACGTGAAAATTAACCCCTTGGGTGCACTCGTGTTTTCTGCATGTGCCATTGATCCCCAGCTCGCCTGACAAAGGCCTGGTGGGACACAGGACATCTCAGCTGGCCAGGCCCTGGCTCCTGAAGGAAGCCAGCGGTCTCATCTTTCCAGGAAGTTCTGTTTCCCAAATCAAGGGGACAGGGTGACTTGTGGGTCCCAGCAGACGGAGGGTTTCCCCCTCAGTTGCTAGTTCAAATCCAGCTTGGGCCAAGAGTGCCAGGGAGCTGTTACCATCTCATGGCTAGGTGGGCCTGCGTGACATGAGTTTGGTGGGTCTCAGTCCAGACCCTCGCTGACAGGCGTCTCCATTGTTCAAGCCACTGTCCCGGGGGTGCTAAGAGGTTCCTTTGTGGGTGGCACTGGAGATGAGGTGAAAGTGGGAGCTGGCCTGGGAGACGGGGCTCACCAGAGCAGGACAGGGTGTGGACAGCTATTGCTGCTGCTGTCTGACAGCCGGTGGCTCCGTCCTCTCCTGACCCTTCTGCTGGGTGTGTCCCCACGGCGAGTGCGAGCCCTGGGGCCTGCTGTGCAATGCAGCGGGGGGCAGCCCGTGGTCATTTAACACCGCGGGGAAGAGGCCACCAGCCCTGCTCCAGCTCCAAGCCCTGGGATTGGGGGGAACGTCCGCTGCACTGGGGAGGTCAGAGGCTAACACTCCGGCTCTCACAGATGGTCCTGGCCGGGGGAGCCCCTGCAGTCCTTACACAACGGCTCAATAACTGCGCCGGGCTGCCGCAAGCCCTCTGCTGTGAGCTGCCTGCATCCCGGGCAGGAGCCCAGGCCCCCAGAGTGACGTAGGCCCCTGCCACGTGCTGCCCTCTTATCGCAAGGCAAGGCCTGGAGCGGCTTTATGGCTTACGGGTTATTGCCGGGAGCCGAGTGTGATAATCTGTCCCTGCTGCGGCTTATGTCATAGCAAGGATGTTGGGATGCCTGGCCCAGGCACATTGGCGTATTATAGCACCAGACTTACATTCTGCAGGGCCAGATCCTGTGGGGGGGCGGCCGGGGTGGTGGGTTTGCCTGTCCGTGCAGCACTGGGCATTGGGCACTGCTGGAGAGCCTGGCCAGCTGGTCGGGCGCCAGGTGGAGGCTCAGGAGACGTGGGTTCAACAAGGGTCCCTGCCTGGCCTTTGCACCTCTGCTCCCACTGTCCGCACTGGGGGGGACTCATCCCGTCTCCGTCTCTACTGCAAATCTCCCCCTTCCCATGTGTCCGGCCTGCATCTGCCCTGCCACGCGAGACCCAGGGGTGCCGGCAATAACACTCCGTAATGGCCCAAAGACAAGCGCGTTTAGTTGTGTGGAACCCACAGTGGCCACAAGAGGATGCCACAGGACAGGGACACTCATTCCAGGAGTGGGACTCAGCCCGTTTCCTGGGCTGGGGCAGGTGTTGAATGGGGAGCTCCCTTTTCTTTCACTCTCTTTCCTGGGTGTCATGGGGGGAGCCGGTGGAGGCTGTGGGGGAGCAGTAGGGATGGGGCAAAGGATGGTGCTATGTGGCTGGCAGTCAGGGGAAGCAGGCTCTAATTGCTGCCCTGCCACTGACTCTCTCTGTGACACAGGCCAATTCTGGCTCCCCCTGTGCCTCAGTTTCCCCAACTCTGAGATTTCTACAGGGGTTTGAAAATGGGGTCCTTTTCCCCACAGAAACTTTCACCCCATCCCCCTTTTTTTAACTGAAAACTCTGTTTTTTGCTTCCTAAAAACTGAAAATTCTTAGGCCAAAACAAGACTTAGCTGAGGATTTTCAGTGTTCTGACAAAAAATGGAAACGGTCGGTGAGTCACAACCCCGATTGTCTTTCAGAAAAAAGTTGTGATGGAAAATGTCCCAGTGTCCCCAGAAATCGCAGGAGAACCTGCTCCAGGCCGGGCACGGACGACTCTTTGGTGGATGGATGAGAACAGGTTGGCACTCAGGTTTCATTCCGGGCTCTGCTGCAGGGTCCCTGGCAAGGAAGGGCTTCAGCTGCCTGGCGATGGGGGGGACACCTGCCCTGGGGGGAAGCTGAACAGCCCGCAGGCCGAGGCTGCCTTTGTCCTGCCATGGCATCTGTCTCCAGCTCCGAGGGCAGCTCCCCACACTCCTGCCCTGCCTGGCACTGGCTGGAATACCCTCCCTCCATCAGTGGGTGACGGCTGCGTGCCCAGAGCCTGGCTCCGGGCTTGGGGGCAGGCTCTGGGGCAGGCCTGAGGACAGCAGCAGCCGGAGGCGCCCAGCGTGACTAAGAGATTTATGGGGGTAGGGAGCAGAGCTTGGTGGTCTCTGCCTCACACGATCAATGAGCCCCGCGGGCGCTGAGGGCCGATGTCGTTCAATGCAGAGGGCACTACCTCTCCGCTCGCCCCTCCGTGGGGAAGAGAAGAGGAGGGCGAGTTCCGCCCAGCAGCCGACCAGACAAGCTTACATTGTCTCGCCTGCGCCCCGGTCACCTCCCACTGGCCAGGCTCTGAGAGACCGGGGCAGGGGGAGAACCGGACCTGTCCTTCCAGGGCATCTGGCTGTCCCATACAGCCCCTGGCCTGGGGTCGCTCAGCCTCCCCTCCAGGTGTGGCCCAGTGTGATTTGTGGAAGAGGGGCGTTCCCCAGTCAGACAGCAGAACGCAGGGATAAAGACTGAGGGCCCCCGGGGCAGGGTGGGGCCATCTGTGGACCAGGGTGATTAATAGCTTGGGTGCAAGTGTCTGGCTGGATGCAACCTGCCTGCCCTGTAACCCCATGCACGGAGCAGCCTCCCGGGGCCTGCTCGCCTGGCTCTGCCTGCAGGTCCCCTGCTCACAGTCCCTCCTGCCCTGCTGGCCAGGAGCCCTGGCTTCTGTTCCTAGCTCTGCTGGTCACCCTGGGACAGTGCCTGGCCTGGGCCATGGCTCCCCAAACCATCTGCCAGAGGGCAATTCACTAGCATTGCCATGGGAGCTGGTGTCGTCCCTTCGGCTTCCCAACTGAGCAGTGGGCTGAAGGCTGCACCCCTTAGCAGCACAACCGTGGCAGCTTCTGCTGCTCCTAAAAACCTGTGAACAAGGTTCTGCCTTCCTGAGCGCCATCTGCCCGCACATGGCCCACTGGCGATCCCCCCGGCAGCCCCCTCCGAACTCAGACGTGGATAGCTCACTGCTGATCTGGTTTGAAGAGCGAGTTGCTGACGGGGGAGCAGCTACTGTCCCTGCAGCCCCAAAGCCCTACAGAGCTGGGTGTCCGCTCCCAGCTGGCTGATGGAAGCTCCCCAAGGTCCAGAACAAGACTGGGGAAGGGGATCATGTGGAGGAATGGCAGGGTCTGAGGAAAGATGGATACCAGCAGGACATCTCATTTGCTGGCTTTCATGAGCAATGTACCTTTCTGCCATTATGGGAGCCGCACAGCCCTGGGAGAATGAGCTGGGTTCCCTTCTGCTGTGCAGGGTCGTTAGCTAGGAGCTTGTTAGCAGCTAATGACTGATGCTGCACTGCTGATGTGCAACCCCTTAGTGTAGATGTGCTCCACAAATGCAGTTTACCTAGTTTGAAAACCCAGCAGAGAAATGGCTGCTACTCCCACTGCGAGCTGCACCTCGGCCCCCAGTTCTCTCCACTGCTGGCAGCAGCTGAGGTCTGGGGCTGTGCCCGGAGCTCAGTGAAATCCCTGGGCCCTAGCACAGGTGTGTGGTGCTGGTGAGTAGCAGAAATACCCCAGAATGAACAGGAGGAGGGGGTCTGAGTGAGAGGGCTTTGCACGTTTCATGTTCTCTATCATCATGAACTGGTTGGCATATGAATGCCCCTGACTGGCACCAGAGCTTTTCAAGTGGCTATGCTCAGTACGTTTCGGGCGCGGTGCTCTTGTGGTTAGTGCCCCGTGTGAGCGCAGGATTCCTGGCGGCAGGCTCCGCACAGACAGAGAGTGAATGAGAACTTGTCATTGCCCTAAAGAGCTCAGCACTCTAGAGTGTTAGCAGGCCGAAAGGTGTGAGAGGAAACTGAGGCACAGACAGAACCACAACCAGAATCCACATCTCCAGGGTGTGTTCTCTGTCACGCATTCTGTTGGCTTGGAATCGCTGCATTTCAGGTGATCCGGGGTTAACCGCACCCAGCCAAGTTCCTGGCCCTGCGTCCTCACCAGCAGACCTGGCATTAAATGACTAATGCCTTGTTCCAGCCTAGCTGATCTTACAGCGGGGTCCACTTTAACCTCATTCTTGTGGCTGTGAAGGTTGTGGGTGATGCAGCGATCGCTTTGGCCATGGGTCAAGTCTGCAGGGCTTTATTGATTTGCTAGTGTTAACAGACATGCTCATTAGAGCCACCACTGGTGGGCGGCTGTGCAAAGTAGATCCCAGAAAAGAGCAGCAGAGCTTCTCCGCGGTCCAGCTATTGACTGAAAAGGGCTCAGCCATGGCTCCTGGAGGAGAGCAGCCCTTGCTGTCGTACAACTTCCTGGGCGACAGTGGGGAGCTTTCCTGTTCAAAAAGCTTAGGCAATGGGACTATCTGATCTTTCGTGAGATGTCCGTTTTCCAGTGGCTGTGGCCATGCCGTAAGGTGCAAGGCACGGGTATTCTGCACTGGATTTGAGGCTAAATCCTATTGATTTTGCTGGTTTGGCCCTGAAATGCTCAGCGTTCGAGCTGGAAAATATCTTCCAAAGTTCAGTTTTTATGTTTAACACCCCCTTCCCCCACTTTTTGAGCTTTTGACAATAAACAGGACACAATGTTTGTGAAAAAGTTACTGCTGGCTTCCAACCAGCCCCTTGCAGAGCGGAGTCCGTTGTGCAGAGCGGCTGCCTGAGACCCTTCTGAATCCAGATGGAAAATGGTTGCTTTCCTTGGAAAATGGCAAAAAGAAAATGTTTTTTTCCCTACGCCTAAATTTTAAATAGTTTTTGGACCAAACAATTAGGAACAATCATTTTCCTTTTGGATATCTGGGTTCCTTCGCCATTTCTCTTCCTATCCCCACACTTTTCTAGTGGAAAGAAGGCGGGGGAAAGAGTAAAAGGTAGAGAGGAGGACCCAAACCAGAATGAAAGGTTTTGATTTTAAAAAAGGGGTGGGGGGAGATCCCCCCATATAAGCAAATTGCCGACATTCTCTTTTCCTTCCAAAACCGTGCTTCTTTTTCCCCTCCAAATTATTTCTGATTAGTAACTTTTGCCCTGCCCTCGTCCAGTCCCTTTGCCATGCCTTGTCGGACAGCACGTTGCTAAAATCCCTTGGAGCATTTTGGAATTCTCTGGGCCTCTTTTACCCAGTTCCAGCACCATTTCACTCCAATCATGTTTCTGATACAAACGGAAAGTTGCACTATAGACACCATCCGCGCCCCCCCCCCCCCAACTGCTGGTCATGTGATAAATGTTGTATATTGACCAGTCAAAATACCCATAAGAATTGCTTTAAAATATTCCTCTTTTCATTAAACAAAAGAGCAACTGATCAAAGAGCAACTGATCAAGCAGCTGTTTGAGAACTCAGGGTATCGGAAAACCAGGCCTATTGGGCATTCAGGGAGGGTCTGATCTGAAAGATCTTGTCAAGACTAGGATCAAAGATGTGACGTTAGAATGTGCTAATTAGACTGTTGATAAATCCACCGCTTTCTCGATCACCTGGTCACTGGCCAAATTAAAGATGAAGATTACATCGACCAGCTAACACAGGTTAAAATTACAAGCCACCTTGTCTGAACAAATGCGTGTGAAAATCCTGACGAACACGTTAACGATCGTAGCTTCTTTCTACGAGCAGAATCAGGTCTCCAGGTTTTCAAAAAGCCCTTCAGACTTGTTTGGGATTTGGTTTTTAGTTGCATTTTATTTTTAGACCAAATCAGTTGAAGCAAGAGGGTCCACAGGGACTGCTGCCTCGGGCTCTGAGAAGGAAACAAGCTCAGCAAGTTGTCACAATGGAAATTCTGGGAGCTGAGTTCTTTGGGGAAACCGGTCACTAATTAGCGACCCAAAAGGAGGAGAGCTGCACAGAGCCAGGGAGGGGTTTCTGTGAATTCTCTGCCAGTGTTAACAAGTCAAAGGTAGGAACAGAGCAAAAGAGAGTATTTTTTACCGCTGTCATTTCCATCTTGACGTTGGTCTTTTAAATTCAGAATCGTAGGGTTTAAAAAAGAGAAGCAAAGAGAGAGCTTTTGCTGAGGAAATTGAAGATGGTCCGCTCCAAAGTTCAGAGATCAATTTCAATTTCTCTTTTGGGGGTGGCAGGTGGAGAGAAGGGGAAATTAGACTTGCTAATTTCAGCCCCACACTTCTATGTAAAGAGTGGTGGTGGTGTTGCAAGTCCCATGGGTATGGGGAGTAATTTAGGGAAGCTGTGCAAGATCTCGGTGAAATGTGGCAGGGGAGGAAACCGCCCCTGCGATAATTGTATTGCTGGTGGCGCAGATGGTGCCAGCTCTGGATATGTGCTATAAAGAAGATGGATCGCAGTTTATGAAGGGAGGCAAGCGGGGCTGCTCTGTCTGGGCATTATCCAGCAGGAGCTAGGACAGTCAGGAATTGCTGGGCAGGTAAATGCCGAGAGGCCAAGATGCCCGTCCTTCCTGGGTGTATTTCCAGACCACCTTCCTGTTTGTCAGCATGTCCTTCACCCTCCTTGCGTCTCCATAAAACTCATTGATGACTTTTCCTTGGCAAGTTAATTCACATATTTCCTTCTTGGGAGGGGAGAGTTCTCCTACGCATGCCTATTTAGTCCAGGTTTGCTTAATGCAACTCCTGGATCTTCTTTAAAACTCCCTATCTAGATTCCCGTATAACTCCTGACTAGCCCCAGACGGATCCACCGCCATCAGGGCTTTCCACTCAAAAGAATTTTTCTATCCAAAATGCACTCAGGATCCAGATAATTCTGGAAGCCTCTGGTTCTGAAATGGTTTTAGTGTCACAGATTTTGAGGGCTCAGTTTGATACATTAAAGGGAAATATTCAGAGAGTGAGTGTGCAGAAAATCGACTCCTCCGCGAACCAAACAGAGCAAGAAAAGCCATCTTGTGAAATTCCCTTCTGGAAAAATGATCTCAAAGTGCTCCACTGGAGACCATGCAATCTCCGTGAAGAACCAAGACCTCAGGATTTTAAAGGCAATCTCATGATTTTTTGGGAGGCTTTCCCATGATTTTTGAATGCTTGGGACTGACCACGCTGAATACGTAATCATTATAGACGCTGAGGCCATCGCATGAATACAGGAGCCCAGAAAGTGGGTGTGCGTGTAAGGTTTGTAATACACACACACAATTAAGTAGGAAAGCCTGTCCCTCACTGAAATGCATCCACCTCTCATGTGGAGCGTAGCAGCCTTTGCACGGCATTCAGAAACGCTGTACAGGTGCAAAGTAACTGGGGAATGGAATAATGGTTCCTCCCTCTGAACCTGCCGGCAGATTGCCAGCAGCCGGAAACCGAATCGCAAAACCCAAAGATGTACGTCCTGTCTTAAACCACGCACACGTCTTCAAGAATCAGACGCTCCTCCTTCCGGGTAAAGAGGAACCAGAAGAAACCCAGCAACCTCCCCTTAGGCAGCACTGCCCAAAAGAAGAACCCGGGCCTCTTGTTCCATAAAGAACTGTCCCGTTGTCTGACTGCTTGAGAACCAGAGCTGGGACGGTTCACTGCTGGGAACCGTGTTGGCCCCAGTGTTAGGCTTGGGACACGACCTGCCTGGTCGGGAAGAATGTGCCCAAAAGCAGGTGAGGGATGCGTGTCATGTTCCTCTACCTGCCCTGGACTGTCTACACAGCTGGCTTATCTGCACCAAATGAGTTTTAGAGAGGTGGCCGTGTTAGCCTAGTTCAGCAATCAAACTAGGAGTCCTGCGGTACTTTTAAAGACTAACAAGTTTATTTATCACATGAGCTTTCGTGGGCATAATCCCACTTGATCAGGTGCATGAAATGGAAAAAACGAGTATGTTAGGTGTAAATACATAAACACAGAGAAGGGTGGTGCACCAGATGGTTCACTGGCTGCCAGGGTCCTTCCTTTTATACTCTGTGCCACCTACCGTCTGAGAAGTACCACACGGATGAGCATTCTGTTCATTGTGCATCTCCATTGGCTTTAGTGGAACAGCGCGGGCGCTGCCCCACATCGCAAGAGCAAACCAACGTCCCATGTTGTCCTTGGAACCGTAATGGCTGGAAGTTAATGCACTGGTTCTAATTTCCAGGGCCGGAAAGTGGGTTGGCTCTAGAGAGGCCCTTACAAAGGGCCAAAGCTGTTGTTCTGTCATTTCCACTAGAACAGCAAAGGTGTCAAATGACGGCAGCCCTGAACGGTGATGCTAGCAAGAGACTATCCAAGCACAGGGCAGTCTGGAAGGGTTAGAGGCATGTCCTCTCTGAGGCTTTGGTGGTTTGGGGACCCCTTTAAGGGAAATGCTTCCCAAGTGCTCCGAAGAAACACCGTGCTGTTTGCACAGCGGCTCATAAATGAGAGAGGACCAGGTCTGCTACAAAGCACCAGGGTCACTGAAGGAATGATTGGACAGAGTCCAGGGGGCCAGAGGGTTGAGCACAGATGTGGGTGGTGGGGAGACCAGTTTAATTAGTCACACACCTGCGGAGAAGAAATTAACTGGGGTTTTGGTCTGGGCTGAGTAAGAATTTTTAACAGGAGGATTTTCTTTCACTAAGAAACTTGGATTTGTGGAAAAGCACGAGCAACGCAGGCTCCCTCGAAGGTGGCAGCTCAGGGATCTTTGCATGCAGAGGGGAGCAATTAATGATAAATTGACGGTCTCGGGTCTCTGGCCTGCTGGAATTAGTGGCGTCGCTCCGGATTTAGGGCATGTTCGCTCGGAGTGGAATGTGGCAGGTGGGTGCTGGCCCAGTCTCGTGGGGATCCTGGTATGTGGACAGCCTCATTTGAACAGTCCAGCCATGGGTCACCTCTATGGGACCGACACAGCTCCATGGCATTCTGTAAGAGCGTGATTTGGCCAGTTTGGAAGTAGAAAATATTCTCTGTTTGATCTGTCTAACTGTATGGTTGCCCCTTTTCCATCCAAGTAGGTAGACAAATTTCTGGGACGAGGGCATGTTCAGGCTGGGAGTATAAATGTTGTTAATGCAATCTTCTTTATTTACAAGAGACATATAAGAAGTCCTACTTCTCTGAATGCAGGAGGAACCAAAACCCAAAGCGTAGTTTTTTGCCTGAGCTCCATGCCTTGTCAGCCAGCCCCAGCCCCAAATGGGCACATGGTGTGCAGGCCACTGCTTTTTACTCTGCCTTGTTTTTCTCCGTCCTGAGTTTCTGGGTGCTCACGCCAGTGGAATTCACACGGTCCAAGTTTCTAACAGGCTTTCTTTTAGGTGTGGCCCCTAAACCGTCTTTAACAAGTCTGGTAAATGAAAGATGCATTCACACAGCAGTTTGACCAAGGTTTTAGCTCAACCCAGAAGAAGGTTTCACCCTGTTCAGGACAGTATATGTGCTTCCCTCCCCCATCACCGAAGTGGCTGAGCACTTTCCATGTCAAATCAATAGCCGATCCTCCGTGGATTTTCTGGAGTCTTTGGCATGTCTCCCATTTCAGGGTAAAATTGCTTGTGGGAAGCTTTGAATTTCCCCAGTTTGGGAGCAGGGGAACCAGAGCCCCAGAGCAGACTCCAAACATCCCTTGGAAGGGCAAATGAATTCAGCCTCATGTCCTCCCACCTCGTGCAGCTTAGCAACCAGTGTGGTGCAGCAGGTGTGGAACACGAGCATGCCAGTCTGGTGGCATTTTGCTCACACTGAGACCCTCAAGAGCAGGGGATAAAGATGAACTGGGGCCCCCGGTTCTGTTTGCATCCAGGGTGTGAAAGCTCCAGTGCTGTTCACACCTTTTTTTTAAGGTTCACGGGCACACACCGCCTGTAGCTGGACTCTCATTCCTGTCATATTCTGCATGGCCAGCACATGTGGTTGTGTTTTGTTTTGCCAGCATTTGCTTTCTGCAAAGGAGGGAATGAAAAGGGCCAGTGTGCCCCAAATTCATCGTGACCAGTGAGAGCCCCATGGCTGCAGAAAAAGCAGATGCCTTCTGCCAGATCTGGCCTGTTGTTATGTAAACCTCCTTCCCGCTTTGATGTCACCTATAAATGCTCCATGTGTTTCCAATAAACCAGCATTTTTATCACTCGAGCTGTTAAAGGCAGATCTGTGTCCGATTTGTCCCGCTGGCTCAGCTGGGGGTTCTCTCTTGACAACCCGCCCGTCCTCTCAAAGAGGCTCATTGTATCTGGAGAATGAGGCGTGGGGGAGCCGACTGGCCTGGGGAAGGCTCTGAATACCCTGCAGAGTTGCTGGGGAAGGCTGGCCCCATCTCCGGCAGACTGCTGGGGTTGTGGGGTAGGTGTCCAGCATGAGCAAAGGGACTCGGGAAGCTGCCGTTCACTGCCCAAACTGGAGTGGGCTGGCAGTGCAGGAAGTTCCAGACCAGGCACTTGGAGCTCAGAGCCGTGGGCCCATCAGCTGAACGGGGAGTTGCCGCCTCTCCGGGCATGTTTAAGGGCCCTCCGCAGCCGTGCTGCGTCCTGCAGGCGTGCCTTTTGCTGCTGCATTGCACCGAGGCCCTTCCCGAGGACAGGGCTGTGATTTGCAAACATGGGGAGAGACCAGCCCTGCCCTGCGCGCCTACAGCCTGTATAGGCGCCAGCTGGGAGAGGAAACAGCGGCACAACACAGCCGGGCTGCAACTGGGTCTCCTGGTTCCCAGCCTCAGGCCTGTTCCACGCGCTGCTCCGTCATTTCATAACAGGGCTGTCTCGGTGCCTCATGGGCAGCCACAGCAGCAGTGAGTGCAACTCCCTGGTCATGGCTGCCAGGGGTTTACGCTTGCCCACAGCTAGTGCGCTCATGCCCATTCACCGGAAGGCGACGTCCCCTTCACGAAGCAGCCATGGTCCCAGGGTCTCCCCCAGTTCGTGTGCTCATTCCCCGGAGTGCAGTCACTTTGTGTGACCAGCGTTACTAGCCAAAGGTGTTCTTGGCTGGGCGCACGTTAGGTGCCGTGCCCTGGCTCTTCCCTAAGGGACTGCACAGAGGAGATGCTGCTTTGCATTTCTGGGGAGCTGCACAGCCTTGTTCAGAGAGCTGGGGGCTGGGGCATCGCCCACCGTATGCAAAGCAAAGCAGGGGAAATCCTGCGGTGCCCACTGGGAGGTCCAATGGTCAACATTTTGAAAAGGCTCCATGTGTTTTGTTACCCAGTTTGGGACACCTGATTTTCAGTGCCACACGCTTCTCCTTAACGCCGTCTCAAGGGGTCTCCAGCTGGCTGCCCAATCACACGATTTTCCTATTTCTGTGACCGAGACACCGAGGGACGCAAAGCTGAGCCAGCGGTGCCCAGGAGTCCTGCTTCTGACACTCCTTTGAGAGGAGGGCGCGTGAAGTCAGAGCCTTCGTTCTTTTCTTTGCCTCCCGGAAGTCTTAAGGTGAAATACACCCCGTTCACCTGCCCATGAAACACCTGAATCTCTCCTGCCCCTGCACAGTGTACATCTTCTCTGAGATCAGTGTCGCCCAAGGACAGGGAATGAACTGCCCCGGCCCCAGTCCCCCCAGCCTGAGCACCTCTTTCCAGCCGCTGATCAGCACCCTGTGCAGGCAGCGCACCTGCTCTAGGGGACTCTCTCCAAGTGCAGGCTCTGGAAGCAAAGCCTCACCAGGACCAGCACACAGCTGAGCTGAGTAACCTGCTCCCAGTCGAGAACAACGTGTCCCCGCTGCCCTGGACTCTGGGGCCATTGCCCCAGGCTTTGTTACGTGTCCGTAACACCAGCACCACGGAGCCCTAACCCTAGGGTGGAGTTCTGAGGACAGACTCTAACGAGAAGTTCGGTCTGTAAAATCCATTCTCTCATTTCTGAATATTGGAGACTTTGCGGCAGGATTTTCAGAAGCTTTCTTGGCCTGTTGCTAGCTTCCAGCATCAGGGCTGTCTGCCTTGTCCGCTGGAGCATCTCAGAGCAACATCCTCCTGTCCTTCTGGGCATGGACAGCCCCTGGCCCCACGGAGTCCTGTGCTGGGCTCTGGACAGCACGTACTGTTGGATCAGGGCCAAGGGCGGAACCGGCTGTACGAGAGGAAGCAGCCATGGGACAGGCTATAAGACTCGTCTCTCTTGCTTCCCTGTAGGTCACGTTCTGGACCCTGCTCCCCCCGCCTAACCCTGGTGCCCACTGCGTTC
The DNA here is from genome assembly GCA_007922175.1 of Pelusios castaneus. Taxonomy (NCBI): domain Eukaryota; kingdom Metazoa; phylum Chordata; order Testudines; family Pelomedusidae; genus Pelusios; species Pelusios castaneus. The sequence goes on from ML685866.1 coordinate 5,706,263, forward strand.
CCCAGAGCTGCCACGGCGTCCGGGAGTAAAGGGGTCCCAGGGCCAGCCGTCAGCCTCACAGCGGTAGCAGAATACAATGGATTTTTCATTGCCTGCGTTTTTTTCAAGCCTAATGGAAACCAAACGAGCGCCAGGATGGGGGTGGTGATGAAAGTGCCGTCACTGGGCCCCGCTGCCCCTTGCAAGTATCTGCCGTTATTGCTGATGACATTTGAATTCGGTATTTGAAATATCTTCGCTCTGTGTTTTGACACATTGATGTTTGAAGCTACCCAGCAGGGTTTTGACTTTCCCTCCATAATTACTGCCAGATTCGGCCCCTTCTACCCGCACTCTCCCGGGACGCTGTTAGCAAAGAGCCGTTGGACGGAGCAGTGCAGCGAGGCAAGGCTGTGACTTTCCAGCACACACGGCTGAAGGAAAATGAGCCGAGGGGTGGAACTTTCAGCGCCAAGGTCTGTGTGGAGAAAGTGGAGTTAGCAGGCAGAGGGTAATGATGCTGAACCCACATCCACCACACGTCTCTTCCCAAAAGGTGGGTCACAACTTTATTCAGCACGCCGCCGACATCGCAGGGTGAAATTGTGTGCACTCCACCCAGCAGAAGGTGAGACTAGGTGGTGGGAACAGTCCCGTGCAGCATTGAACCAGACCTATTGCTGACGGAAGCCAGCTGAGTTTGTTTACACCCACCTTCTGAAGCCAAGGGTCTTTTTAAAATGCAGTGTAAACACTGAAAAGGTGAGTGATAGGGACATGTGAACCAGAACCCCGGCTCAGAATGTTTCCTGGCTCTGAATTCAGTGTTGGAGATCCCCCCTTTGTCGCTTGACCCACAACTCCAGATCCAAACTGCTCTTGACCTGTGGGGCATTCTGATCCAGGTCTGGCCTTTGCAGGGAACCCTCTCTACAAGGTGGGGGGCTCGTTTGTGCTCTAAGCTAGTTCCAGATCCAGAGGGCTTGGATCGAAATCCAGCACTGAGCTTCCTTAGTCTGGGAGCAAGTTAGGGCCGGAGCTGACTTGGACAGCACCAGATATTTCACCAGTGCCACACTTTGCTAACGTCGGGTGCCCAGGATTGGAAGATACTGCCTCCAAATCCCACTAATCAGAGTCTTTTCAGTTCCACACGTAGCTGTCCCTTTTGAGGATCCACCAGGCAGAACAGTTCCAGGGGAGCCGTGTTAGTCTAGGTCAGCAAAACAAACAAGGAGTCCTGGGGCACTTTTAAAGACTAACACATTTATTTATTGCACGAGCTTTCGGGGAAGAAAATCCCACTTCGCCAGAGGCTTGAAGATGGGGAACTTACAGAATGGGGGGAAATTAAATGCAGGGGGGTGCAGGTCATGGGATCAGGTCAGATGGGTTGCAGCCAATCAAAGCAGTGGTTGGGATTCAAACACATACAGCAATTAGGGTGGGGATGGGAGGGGGAATTACCTGTCGCAATGGGAAATTGCCAAGGCAGCAGGACAGACGCACGGTCGGAAGCTGAGACTCAGAAGTAGGTGGGGAAGAGAGAAGAGAGCAGGAAGGGCCACGTCTGGAGTCTGACTGTCAGCGGGAAGCGAGAAGGGGGCGTGAGGCGGTACTGGATGTTGAGTTTTAATCAGAGAGCTGTGGCTGCGAGTGACTTTTATAGGATTGGGATGGAGCCTCAAGGCCCCATCATGGACCAGGGCCTTCTGGTGCTGTGCGCTGCACAAAGAGAACAGCAGGGGCAGGCCTGAGCAGGAGAGGTTACAGGCTAAGGAAAATTGGGGCATTTCGTCTTGACGCAGCTGCCAGGGTGTACGTGGGCTGTGGATGACCGTGGTCAGACCTGGGGCGCAGACACTTTCCATCCATTGCGAGGCAAGCTCAGGGCCCAGCCTCCTCGTGTCCCAGTGTGCGTGTGGCACTACCGTGTCCTGCTCAGGGCGCGTGAGTGGGACAGTACACGGCGGTCCTGGAGACCGTCTCTCACTCCCTGGGATCCTCTCACTGCCCCGGTCAATTGAGCACTTCTCGTGCTGTGCTCTGCCCACAATCCACGCCTCTGTCGCAGTGGCTCTTTCTGCTGGAAAGTGTCATGGGTAGGGATCCGAGTGTACCTTTAAAACTTTACTAGAAACTGTTACGCAGCATTTCTGACAGCGGAGCCTTGGGGCACTCTTGGAAGGGTGCGGGATTTAATGATTTATTTACGCCACTCTCACTTTAGAAAAGTGCTTTAAAACCATGTAACAGAAAGTCCCAAGTAGGCAGAAGTGGCTGCAAGTGTGAGCTCTCTCGGCCCCTAGAAAGGGGGAAGACACAGGCCTTTGCATGCTCTGAATTTACTAAGTGCCACCATTTTTCTCCGGGTGTTAGTGTGTGAGTCCTTCGCTCCCAGCATAGCTCAGCTGCCCTCACAATCCTGTGTATCTTAATTTACCCTGCAATCCACTGAGGTCATCCAGGGTGCAGCGCTCTGAAATCGGAATGAGAAAAGTTCTTGACAAGTGAGGGTGTGTTCTGCTTTCTGTCAAGCAGCAGCTCCAGCATTTCCCTTCCACATCCATGCTGATCCGCTCTCAGGGGGACACAGTATGCCCTCTTTTGGCCCGATTCCTGAGAAAGTGGTTTGCACTCCTGAGAGGGAGAAGTGGCCCAGCTGAGGTCTGCAGGGCGGCTGGCATTCCCATCCGCGCTGGTGCCAGCCACCAAGACCGGAAGCTGGGGAGCCAGAGAGTGCCACAGGGTCTGGCTGTGTCCAGCAGCCTCTCTCGTGAGGGACTCAAAAGGGCCAGCCTCAGTTCCTGGGAATAATTCTGGCTCCCCTCTAGCTCCCACATGGTGCCGATATTTCCTTGGGCTTCAGCTGTTCAGGGTTTGGTTTTTGATCAGATGGGGCCAGAAGCTTGTAAAAATAGCCGTTGCTCTGCGACTTACACCCAAGAGGGCACCAGTTCCCCAGGAATGCTCTGTGGCATCAGATCATATGCCATCCAAGGTGGTGGAAAACTCACAAGGCCGGCCGACCACTCCAGATCTCCGCCATGCGGGAATGAAAGCTGGTAAGATTTTGGCACTGGTGAATCTTGAGCCAGATTGAGCCTCTATCCCAGCCCTGTCTGGCTCCCTGTCCGTAGTGGCAGTCCCCACCCCAAGTGGCTCATGTCCGTGGACACTCAGGTCTGGCTTGTGAGTCACTGGGGCCAGCTGGGCTCAGCTTCAGTCTGTAACGAAGCCTGAAGCCAGGTGACTGAATCTGTAGAGCCCTGCAGATATCCATGTTATATCCGCAGAGATGCAGATCAGATGCGGATCCACATATTTGTATCCGCGCAGGGCTCTCTGTCTGGGGTTCTGTTCTAGGCTGATTCGGGGGACAAGGGCCTGGTGCAGGATGAGGGGTGGGGATCTGACCCCACCACAGAATCAGGGGTGCAGGTCACAGCTTATAGCAGCTCTTCTCCCCGATGTTAGCGGCCACGGGCCCATGTTCAAAAATCACTAGAGAAGCAGGGGACGTGCATGTCCCCCTTGGTGTTCTTGGAGCAGCCCCAGCTCCAAGCCCTCACTTCCCCAGGAGGGAGGAAATGAGGTGTCTGGCCTTCTTTCTCTCCCTGACCCCTGTTCGAACCTCAATCTCATGTCGATTTGCAAAAACTGTCTCCCTTATTGGTAGCAATGCTTAGCTGCTCTGTTATCTGGTGTGAAGATGTGACACGTGCTGTTCAAAGTCCGCGAGAAGCCAACTGAGCGCTTCTCTGGGTCCCCGGTCTCTGCAAACCTGACCAGCAACTTGTCAACGCTCCTATTAAGTTATTAATAGGCATGAAGGCTCCCCAGCTTAGCCTGCGAAAACCCTGTCACCTAACATTGTGCAGATCAAGTGGGAGGCAGCAAACTGGCTAAGAGAAGGCTTTGCAGGTAATGTGAGGATCCGGATTGGCATCTGGCTAAAACCCTCACAGGTGGCACAGAGTGGGGCCACTTTCTGCTGCTGGAGGCTGGCTGAGCACTGCTCTCCCTGCACCACAGGGTAAATAGCTCTAGATGCAAGAACCCGAGGGGGCTACTCTGGTGTTCACCAGCTAAGGCTCTGACCCCAGGGCTGTCCTGAATAGAGGAGTGTGTCCTCCCCCCACCGTCCGCAACTCAGAGAATCCCTGCCTGCCAGAAGAGAAGCTGGCCTATAAAGGGACTGATACGAGGTGTCTTTAAACGTGCAGTCAGAGCCTAGGTGATGGGTGCTCCAGAAACAGCCAGAGAAATAACTTGTGCTTTCCCCCGGAGGGTCCCTACTGTAACACTAACAGCACGGACAGGAAGCGCTCACACACCACTGACCTGCAACCAGCTCTGGGGTGGGACATAGCACCCATTCGGTGGCCATGTACAGAAGTCTGTTAGGAAAAGACACAAAGAGTAATGTGTCCAAGTGCAGAACTGGAATGTAGGGAGACAGATTTCGCCGCCAAGCTAGGAACTGGGTTAACAGTACCACCCTTAGGGCCACCGGATCTCCAGCACACAGGAGCCTCCAGCCCCCTGCGGTGCATATCCTCCTCAAACCAGGCACCTCTCCCTGGCCCACTCTTCCCCTGGGGCAGGAGGGATACCTAGTGAATTTAACAGAGACGGCACAGGTCCCCAGCAGGGAGGGCGGGGATGGCGGGAAATATGGGGTACCTTCTGCGATCGTAGAACAAGCCAGAACCCCTGCCCCGCTCTCACAGTGGACAGTGGCTCATGGCTTTCAAGGAGAATTAAAGACGGGCTGGGACGGGCTTGTCACAGGAGCCCAACTGGGAGTCACTGGGACTTGTGCTCCTATCTCGTGTGGCTTTTGTTAAAATCCCATCCCTCGCTCTTTTCACAGGGAAGATTTCCTCCAGACTCTGCGGCATGTGCCCCGAATGACCCAGGCCTGATTCACGCTTGGCTCCTGGATCAGGAACGTGGCCGCAGCACATTCAGGATGTCAGCAGCACTCTGTCGCCCTCCACAGTGACGGTTCAATTTACTCGGCAAATGACTGGGTCCCATTAAGCTGCTTTATCTCTAGAGGGCACCGCTATCGGAGTCCCAGCAGCGAGCTATCAAAGGCACTCGACCGGGCACCGAGGAATTCCATTCTGCTTCTTGCCAGATGGGGCCAGTGGCTGATAATAGAAGCTGTGGCCAATAGTTCCCAATGTGAAGGCATGTACGGAGCTTGCTGTCCTCAGCCATTGAGGCACTGTCTTCATGTCATTATCCCCTGTTCCGGACACCCGAGGGCAGATCCACAGAAGTCAGCAGGGCTCCTTGGCTCACCCCTAGGGACTTTAGCGCCTGTACACTCAATGCTGTCAGGAAGCTGGAAGGAAGCGCGATTTACTCGGGTGTTTTTATTCATATGTCGTTTTGTTTTGCAGCGGCCTGTAGACTGGCTTTCTTACGGAGAAAATAATGGCGCAGAGGGCGGGGGTGCTGGAGCTGCTGGGTAAATGCCTCAGACCTCTCCCCTCTGCTCACGTGGGAGGCCAGCACGATGTTAGTGCGAGTAACTTGTGTCGCACAGCCTAGTGAAAAATTCAGTGTGTGAACGGGCCTGGGACAGGAAGGGAAGGGACCTGCTGGGATGTCGAGTCCTGCAGGACCGGCCAGGCTGGATTTATAAGGACATTGGCCTCCTGCCGCGGCCTGCTAACACGCTTAGAGCGCACTGGAGGCCGGGGCTCTGGCGTTAGGTGGTACAACGGCACCCTGGCATGGTGGGATTTTCGTTTGGGCCCATCTCTGGTAAGAATTCAAGGCCCTGAGAACCTTGATCCTTCTCAGACCTGCTGGGACCAGCGTTAGCGATGGGAGCTTGACCACAATAGCCACAGACCTGCTCCAGGCAAATCTTCTCCAGGGCTGCAGCCTCCTGCTTGACATTCAGAAGGGAGTGGATGGAAATGAGCCCGTAAACATGCTCCTGGGATCTGTAATGGGGCGTCTGGTGCTGTGGGCTCCCACGCTCAACAGCTGACATAACAGGTAAAAATCCAGCGGGCCAGCCGCCTTTTTACGGGGGTCTGCAGGTGTTGGGGCTCAGCTGCTGCAGCAAATGGGCGAGGCCAGCCCGGCGCTATCTGGATGTCCCGTGTCCTGGTTACCAGCCTCCGTCCTTTTGCCTCCTCTAACTGCACAGAGGAGAAACTGAGCTTGGGGCACGCCCCAGCTGTACTAGAACATGCTCTGCTTGTGGGGCTGAGATCCTAGGAGACGGCCCTTGTGCTGGGAGAGGACCAGCCACAGGGCGTTCTCCCTGTGCCATGGTCAGCTGTCAGCAAGCAGCTCCTGCTGTGTGAACCCCTTGGCTTTCACTTCCTCTGCTTTCTAACAGATGCTTCGCTTCTCTTCCCTGGCAGCTTCACAGGGAGCATCTCCCAGGCTGGATGGAGCCCTGAGAAGGGACCAGGCTGAGAGAGGTGTGTGTGTGGGGAAATGAATGAAGTGGTTTTTAGGAGACAGATACCCATGTGGCCGTGAAAGCAGATCCGAGTGCTGCGCTCAGCCAAGTGTGCCTGTAGCGAAAGGGGAACATGGATTTTTCCCCGGGTGATAGAGAGAAATGTCTGCAAACATTGCCCTGGTTTTATTTCAAGCAATGCACAGCCGATCCAGCGGAGAGAGCTGTTCTGTACATTGGTCCCGTATGTTGAGGAAAAGCCAGGGAAGAGAATTCTGCATTATGCTTCCTGGCCTCTGTGGGTGTGTGTTTCACTTTGCACTGTAATGACTGGAAAGGTGGGGGTCTCTGGGCTCATTTCTCACTTGAGGGCGTGTTGGGGGATGTATTGGAATTTTTCCTTTGAAAACTTTTTGGGGGGGTGATGGCCTTTTTCATAAAGGAAAAAATTTCAATTTTCCTGTTTAAAAAGTCTTTTTTTCCCATTCTTATGTTTTCCCCATTTCTCTCTCTCCTCTGTTCCTCCCTCCCCCATCTCTTCTAGTGGCCCAATGGTAAAAGGATAAACCGAGGACACAAAGAAGGAGATGCCAGATGTTTTTAACTTTTGAAAAGAGAAGAAAAATATTTTTCTTCTTCCTTTTTGTTTGAAATGTTTCACAAACCACACTTCTGGTTTCCTGGGCAGCTGTGTATCAGGATCAACGAAATGCAACAGTTCAGATTAGGCTCAGTGGTGCGGTGTTAAAAAAAGAAGTGGATAAACTAATCTAAACTTGACTCTATATTCCCCAGATGAGAAATGGGTAAACTATTATGCTATTTATTAGGCTCCCTGGTCTGCAGCCTCCCAGGATTGCATGTGATGAGAGAATGTCAGGGCTTAGAAACAAGAGAGAGAATCAAGGAGATAGTAGGAAGAGAGCAAAGAGTCCACTGGAATTCACTGCCCTTCCTCCTCCTGATTGATTTTGATGTAGAGCACCTGGGCTCTGATCTAGGGCTGGGACTTCTGGACGCCTCTGTGACACAGCTAAATAATAACAAACCACCACTGTGTGGCCTGATCTCATGAGACTTGGAATTTCTCATAAAGCCCCAGCTCCTGGAGTCATGTGATTACATGCAAATCTCTTATGTTTGCTGAGAAGAGCCTAAGTGAGTGTGACCAGGAGGCAAAGGAAAAAGAGCCTAACATGTATTTATTTTTAATTCTTATTAATTTTGGGGTGTCTGCAAATATATAAAAAAGTAAAATCCTGTGTTGTTGTAACCTTCGGGTGGGCTAAATTCATTTAATTGCCCTTCTCCAGTGCCCCACAGAAATCAATCCCAACCCCTATGGAGAAAGCAGCTGGAGACCCAGGATCCAGTCTGTACAGGACTCACGGCGAAGTTTGCTCAGAGCTACACTCCCACATTAAAATACTACTAAAAACAAACATAACAATGAACTTTATTAACTACTAACTAAATGAACCTTATCCTAAGAAAACAAACTACAATTAACCAAGAACAATCCCTTGCATGAAAGATCCCCAAGAGTCCCACAGTCTGTGTGGAGTTCACCCAACTCTCAGCTGCAGTCTCTGTTCCAGTGTGGAAGCTTGAGTGGCTAGAAATAGCTGTCCTCTTCTTTCTTTGCTGGGATCCTCTGTAGCATTCCATGCAGGCTTTTTCTTCTCCTCTGCAACCAGCCCTCAGTCCCACATGCATGTCTGCAAGGTCTGTCGCAAATGACTCCTTTACATGGAGAAAACATCTTGTTCACTCCTGGCTCAGCTCCTCTCCAGAACACTGAGCACATGGTCTCCCCTCAAGGCAGCTCCTGCCTGCTGTCTGCTCAGGCTGCTGCTCTCCAGTCATCTGACTGACAACCTCACATCGCAGCAGCAGGGTACACTGTGGAGATGCTCAAATTGCTACCACTCCCTGCTTCTGGAAGTTTCCAGTTGTGGGTCACTAATCTGCCCAACAACAGTAACCCACCCTCAGCAGGTCTCTCAGAGATAGCCTTTTCAGGCATATGGGTTACATTGTTTCAACATTTGCAATTAGGCCCTAGGTGATAATTAATTAATAGACATTCCTCCTCCTTCCCACTACTCATTCTTTTCACCCACAGATTGCCTACCCATGTGGCAGGAGGGAGGGGAACCTGCTAGCAAGCAGCGTGCCTGGCTCTTTAAATGCTGTTAGGGCCAGGCTGAACAGAAGCAGGCTGAAGTGATTGATTTATTGAGGGCCCCCGCCCCACACTCGCTCTCTTTCTCCCTGGAGAATCCCCTTTCCCTCATGGCATGGGGTGTGCTGGTGGAAGTGAGAAGAGTGTTTGATTAATACCTTTTAAACGGGTTCCTTCTCCAGTTCAGGAGTCAGGATGTAGCTGAATAATGTGTGTTAATTGTGTGGGGATATAAACATTGGCCACATCTGATTTATTTAAATGGAAACAATTTGAGTCTTGGTCTCTGTAAGAGTTAAGTTCAAGGAAGAGCTCTTCTTTTATTTCTTTCCCAGCAGACCAGTGAAGTGTGTCCCAGGCCACCGGAGCAGGGAAGCTACCGGCCAGGGCTCCGAAGGGATTGTAATTGAGTTAGGTAAGTGCTAGATACAAGGAATTGATGGGAGCACTAAGGCATGGTTGCTTCAGGCCAGTGACGCTACTGAGATATATTCCTCCCCTCCACCCCCTTTTTTAATTTTTATGGAGGCGCCTTTGACCCTCTTCCCACCCTCCTTCATTGCCTGGCGGAGGGAATATTTACTGTGCTATAAAGTCCCATATCTGCTTCTTGAAATAGACACGTTGGCTCTCCTTCCCCTGCCCCCGCCTGCCTTGATTTGAGAAGCTGGTGTAGAACCTATTACAATAAACAACCCTTTTCCAGGTGTCAGAAAAGCAATTGTCTCCCCCTACACTACCAGCCTGAAGAAAAGCTTTGTGTCATCAGGCTAACTAGTAAGAAAGGAGGCAGATTTTGATTTGCAAATCTGGAGTAATACCATGATTTCAATGGTGTTAGGGACAGATTCTGATCTCAGTTACTCAGACATGAAAGTCTGAAATAATTTACCAACTTCATTAGAGTTAGAGCCAATTTCTGATTTTATTGAGGTTGGTGCAAATCCAGAGTAATTCCATCTGAAATTCTCTGGTAGTGTAAATCCACCAACGTCAAAGGATTCACACATCCCTGCAACGAGCCTGGCCCATTTTCTTTTTCTCGCTGCTTGTGACACAGAGCTGTGGGCCTCTCCATGTAATTTCATTCCTAATCCGCCGTACAGTTCCAATCCACTAATTCAAGTGGGTTTATAGGCTGCTCTGGCATTTTAAAAGAATTCTGTTACTTTAAAAGGACTCACAGCTCCCATGCCCAAAGTGGAGAGCTTCCTAGATGGAGATATTCCGAATGTAGGGACCACTACACAAACTGAGTTCATGTTTCATTGTATGTTGATTTATTGTCCCCTGAGTTAATTATTGACCTTAGCTTTGCATTGGTCAATATTTATCTCCCCAGGTCAATAAATCTTGACATTCACCTCAACAGAAGTCAATATCTGCTTAGTGTTTATCTATTCCCTCTCTTGCTAATTTTGCTGAAAGCTTTTATTTATTCCTCTCAAGTGAGCTGAATGCAGGTGAAAGACAGACATGGAAAGGGAAGCTCTTTGTTTACCTAGCATGGGCAAAAGCGAGCTGGGGCATTATCTGTGTGCCTTGGACATGAACTGGGGGAGCACTGTGCTACGCTAACACCATCAATATCGTGCCATCTCTGGGTGGTGTGTGTGTCGCTAGGACCCAGGCTGAAAGCTTCCTCCATGTGGGCTGCTGAGAAGCCATCAGAGGGTAACAATTTCCTTCACTTCCAGCTGGGGCTGAACTGGAGCCAGGGTTCTAGGAACAAAAAGTGCTTTCGTTCCTTCTCAGAAGCCTCAGATGCCCAAGCCCTCGTGACCCGCTTCTCTGCCCACTTTTCGCTGGTGTCAGCGGTGACTCACAGGGCCAGGCAATGGTGAATCAGGCCCCAAAAGTGCATCTCTGCTGTTAAAAGTGGCTGCGTGCAATAAGCACACGTGACACCTGTTGGGGAATAGAGAAGTGGGACCCAGAGCTGCTTGAGACCTCCAGATGGGCAGGGGTTTCTTGCGGGAGCTCTCTGCTAGCATCTATTGGTGGGTAGCAGGATCTGGCTGAATGGATTGGGTTCCAGCAGCATTGCAGCCATGTGACAGTTTGACACGTTTTGGTTAAAACACAGGGTAGCTTTGAGTTTGGGAACAGTAAAATTCTCTTGATCCTTTTGGGACAAATACGGGACAAGAGAACAGAACCAAGCGGGTGTGGGGCCATGCTGACCACAGCTGCAGCCAGGGACAGTGGGAGAGCAAGCCTGGAGAAAGCTGAGAAAAACGGGGAGAGTTCTGGGGTGTGGTTAGGGAGTGTGGGGTGTAGGTGGGTTTCGGAAACGGTTAGATCGCAGCTGGAGTCTCGGCATCAGAGAGAGCCACCATCCAGCTTGGAGTTTCCCTTGTCGAATTCTCCACCCTGCGGTTGAAGCTGATATCGCCTCAGCAGGGCCAAATGGGAGACTCCTCGGAGAAGCACTGGTCTGCCAAAACCTTGGATTCCCCCAGCTCAGGACGACCAGCTGTGAGTGAGGAAAGCGGAGGAGGGAAATGGCCCGAATTGAGAAGGGGCCTGTTCTTGACAGCTTGGGGGGGAGGAGTCTTCCCCTATCAATTGCTGGTCCCCAAGTCTACGCTCTTGTCCCTGCTTTTCCAGCCTGGAGCCTTCGTTGTTTGAAATCCCTGGACGCGGTGCTTGGCAGTGGGGAAGTATTGCCCTTCGGGGCGGCCAGGGCGGAATACGTATTTCCCAGGTTTGTGGCTGGCGCTCGAGCCAATGTTCTTTGTCTTTAGAAGGAAACTTTACAAAATGGAACCCGGCCCCTTTTGCTGATGAAAGCAGCCCTCAGAAGAGTAACACACAAACAGCCCTTCTGCCTCAGCCGCTCTCCTTGTCTCCCGCCTGTGTCAGACTCAAATCTGCTGACAAAAATCCATTCCTGCTGCATTTCGTTCCTGTTAGTGCTGCAGAGCCGCACAGCTCTGTGCGTCGGTGAGAGGGCCACTGTGCAAAGCCACCGAAGGCCTGGGAGAAAGGGGTGAACTAGAAGCCTCGTTCGTCTTGCAGAACTTTTGCCACAGGCTGAGGCTGAGCCTGAAGGAAAATACCCAGCTTGACTCTCGGAGCTCCAGCTGGGCTTGAAGGCTGGCACAGAGAGCGAACCCACCAGTGGAGACCGGTGTTACGGGGGTCAGCAAGCAGAGAAGAACCTCCTCATTCAAAGCGCTGATGGCTACCTGCACACTAGGAAAGCTTTACCAGACTAGGCAGAGCGGTGCGCACCCAGCGAGAGCAGCAAAGAGCAGTTCATCGGAATCGCCGCTAGTCCCTCTGGTAACAGCATTTTGCCGCGACGGCTCCATGGCACAAGGGGCTTTTTCTGGCAGAGCTACGTGGATCAGGGATCACACCCCTGTGGACACAGCTCTGCCAGCAGAAGTCTGTAGTGTGGACCTGGCCTTGGTGGAAGATGGAGTTATTCTCAGGCGCCCGCCCGTGACCAGGAGGCCAATCTGGGGTGGAGGCAGGGTGGGGCAGGCAGAGAAGGTTCTTGCTGCGCATGTGGCCTGGATCTTCCGATGGCACACGAGGAGCAGCTGGGGGGCTGGTCCCTTCCTTTCAGCCATTGACATGTCAGTCAGGTCCTCAGCAGAACAGGTGCAGGTGTAATTCGGATCCCACGTCTGACACCAGGCTGGGATGCTGCCTCCTGCCTTCTAAAGCATCAGCTGGGGCTGAGATTCCATTTCTTCTCCTCCCCACCTTGGAATCCTGCCTCCCAATCCGTCCGTCCCCGTCCGCTTCCCACTGAACTGAGTTAGATTAATTGCCGACACATCTGTATTCCCATGTCCCCTCTCCTTTTGATTACCCTATGACAGAGATTAATTGGATCTGGTGTGGGAGGTTAAGGGGCTACCGGGGTGTGGGGTGGGGGGATGAGAAGCACGGTTTGTGTGTGGGTGGGTTATTTAAAGCTCCTTAGCCTGGGAATTTGAAGCCTTCTAAAGCCTCCCCATATAATGGGCTTTGGGCTCAGGGCTGGGCTGCCTGCGCTGGGAGTGAATCGGGTGCGTTGGTCACAGGAGAGTTAAAGAATCTATGGTGGTAGGAAGACCAGTGGGCAAAATCCAGGAGCAATGGACTCTCTCGAGGTCAGTTCCTCCAGCCCAGATCTCCTACTGATGTAAATCCATATGGGAGCCTAACTGAGGGCAGCGCAGCTGAACCCATTTACACCCACTGAGCAGCCGGCCCCTCAGGATAAACAACAGCCTGTGCATATTCCTCCTTGCCCAGGCTGCACTGAGTCAGTGGGACCCGCCAGAGCAAGATCCAGGAGTGGCACCAAGCTGGAGTCCCAAATCTGAAGGGCACCTGGCTCAGCCCCGCGCTATTCGAAGGCAAGTGTGGGGAAGTTTCATAACTGCATACCGCATGGAGAACGTGGGCATTGAGCCCGGGCAGTAAAATCACAAGCTATTACTGCCAGGGCAGGGGGTTAACTGGTCCCGCTTGCCGGGTAAGAGGCTCTGTAGGACGTGTGCGATCTGGTTCTTCATCAGCCAGTTTGCAAAGAGCCAGCCTAGAGCAAGATAGGGTGAGCCCTGCTGTAGGGAACAGCCTGCTTTGTCTTTCTCTGTGTTAGATTCTGGGGTCCAAGAAATAATGTTCCATGGCGACCTTCCAGCAACAGTACGTGATGTTTTTATCCAGCTTCAGCTCCTGCACAGGCCACATGTGGTTCTTGGGCTCCTGCCAATACAGGAAGGCCCTGCCTCCCTCCCTCCCCTGTATTTCATAAATGGCTTGAAGGTAAATCTGGGAAACCCCCTCACCTGTGAATTGCAGAGATTAAACAAACCTTCATTTGATGGCGTCAGCGGAGGATTGATCAAGGGGAAGTGAAAAACCACAGCAGGAAGGCACAGGCTTCCCCTCAGCATCTCTCTGTCCCCTCACCCGAGAGATGAAATGTGACGAGTCAAAGGCAGAAGATATTGCCAGCTTTGCTGAGCCTGCAGTGGAACGAGCTCTTCTCCTCTGTGTGGCGGCAATAAATAGCCTGAGCAAGAGCCGCCTCTTGTATGAAAACTCGCTGCTTCAGTGATTGCAGACTCCTTTTGTTCTTTGGCAGCTCAGGGCTCTGCTGTCTGCTGGGTACTTCTCTATCTTCCCCGTGTCTTAGTCGTCTCTCTCTTCAAAGGAGAAGGTGCGCCCACCTCAGGGTTCAACAATGCCTCGCTGTCGGGGAGCGCTGCACGCCTCATAAGAGCGCCGGCCTGATGCACTAGCCACTAGGTCGCACTGCCTGTCAGCATTTTTAGGTCATCCTGCTGCCAGGAGCTGCTGGGCGAGCCAGGCACGTTTGCCTCTCTCAGCAACATTAACCTATTCCGGCACTGAGCGCTGCACATCCGCCCTGCGACGGAAGCAGACCCTCCTTTTTCAACAGAATGGCTTCCTGCCCTGTTAACGAAGGAGGATCACCATTTGGGATCAGTGATACGAAATGGATTCCCCTTCCCCACTCTTCTCAATGCTGCTTATGACGTTTGGATTACAGACTCCACGCTCGGGTTTATCTCCTTGAGCCAAAGAGCCTTTTACCAGCAAGTCGCTGGGGCTGGAGATTTTACCTTTTAAAAAATATAATTTGAAAACCCCAATTTGCACCTCTCCTGTCTCTCCTCTCGCCTTTTCCCCCACTGCCTGCCAGGAACCTGCGGCACAATCCCTAACCTGTCTCTGTGCATGGAGAGGTTTGTGGGGACATGAGGTTTAGCCCCCATCTCTGCTCCTGACTTGAACTTTTAATATTTTAATGGAGCGAATTGACCTGGAGTAGTCTGTTGAACTCTGCCTGACCTTTTAAATAACAGGTCAAGGATTTTGCTTGGCAGCTCTGACCTTTTCTCTTATCTGCTAAAGCTGCTGCTCTCTCCATGAAGCCGGGACTCCTTGGCAGGCGTCTGGGGGGCTAATGCACAGCAGTCCTGGGATCAGGCCTCGGAAATGGAGATCGTATACGGCTTGGTGCCACCTGTGTGAGCTCGGAGCAGGGCTCCGTTTGGGTGGTTCCTCTTGGAACAGAAGCCCGGGGTTTTGTGACTCCAGAGGACGGTTTCCTGTTGCTTTGTATGATGGTAGCATCCAGGGGCGTCGGTGGAGGTCGGGGCTCTGTTGTGTCGGGTGCTGCCCAGGTGTGGGGAGGCTCAGTCTGAGCCTGGGATGAGATCTGGGACAGGGGCCAGATAGTGATGGCGACCCAGGGAATAGCATTCTTCCCATTTTCCTGATGGGGAAACTGAGCTACTGAGAAGGGCCAGCAGGCTCCAGGTTCAGAGACCCCATTATGTGAGGTGGAGGGGGGAAATGGATGGACGTACCTCAGTCTCCCGGAGGTCAAAGGCACACCAAGGAGCAGGCTTGCCCTGAAGAGAGGCTGTGCTGGTGGGAGTCAGGCCCTGCCAGTCGAGGGGCGACATAGGAGCAGCCTGTGCCAGTGTCGTTGATGGGGAGGGGAGTGATCAAAAGGATGCCTTGTACTGAGCTCCAGAAAAACTGCGTCTCTCTCAGGCACAGCTCCTGGTCAGCTTCATTGCGTTTCAAAGACCTCGGTGACCAGGGATCAGCCTTAATCCCAGCCACTAGGAACGGCTGCCAATAGCGTCTGGAGCGGGACATCTTCCGTGCAGCCTGGCCCAGCCAAACGTCTCTGCTCGGCAGCCCAATTACAGGAGATTAGGGGAGGTCAGAGCCATGGCATTTGGAAGCATATGGGGAGAAATGGGATTAGTCTCTGCCACAAGGGGTGAGGGAAGGGACCCCGATCACATTCCTTGTTGCGGGGCCAAACGAGCTTTCATGCATAGCAAAATTCATGCTGCTGGAAAGTCCCAACCCCAGGAAGAGTGAGAAGGAGACCCCTGTAACAGGAGGGAGAGGCCAGAAGGAGCCAGGGAAGCAGAAGATAATTTCTAACACAGGACAAGAGAGCAGAGTCCAAGGGAAGGATGGGACTCGGGGCACCTGTCCAAGTGCTCAGACCAGCTCACTCCTGTTCCGGCTCTGAGCTGCCATTAGATGCTGGTGACACTTGATCAGGTGGTGTATTGAGACGTGTTGAAACTGTGATCTATCTGAAAGGTTTCCCTGGTTCTGCTTGCGGACAGGGAGACGTCTGAGCAGTCCGCCATCAGCTAGCCAGGCTAGAGTAAGGAGGAGAGGTTGCCTCTCTGTATGCAGGGAGCATACTGGTTTATCTCGCACTCTTTGGGGTTCTTGTGTTTCTGAACTCTAAGAAATAAAGCAGTTATGTCCTAACTTTCTAGCAAGAATATTTGATGTTTTATTGAAGGTGTCTGTCTGTACGCCATGAAACATAGCGGCTCACTGTCCAACTGGGCCAGATTTAAACTGGCCACATCAAGTTATTCCATTTCTGGTCTTCTGTTTTCGTCCTGCATGCCTCCCCCAGGAGGTAACATGGCAGGTTGGGGCAGAATGACAGAGATGAGGCGAAAGGGAGAGCAGCTGATCCTATCCTAGAAAAATGCAGCAAGAATTCTTCCTCCTGCCTCTTCAGCCCCCACCCCTTCTTAGGAGGGAAGCCCATTCCTTCAGGCTTACATTGCCATCGCAGGAAAGGAATTTCTAGCAGCTGAGAGAGAGAAAGAGAGAAGTTACACGTTGCCGTCTGCATGGACGGGTCCTCTCATCAAACACTTTCTGATTTTCCTGTTCCCCAGCTGTGCTCAGAGTTTGGTTTGCTCAAAAGCTGATCCCAAGCCTGGGGTCCAAATATTCCCCAGCTTCAGGGAGGGAACCAGGTACTGGAACTAGGGGTGCTGTTGCAGGCCCAGCTCAGAGGGGTTTACATCATATCCAGGGTTTACAGTCAGGCTCAGTGGCTCTCAGCGGCCCCCAGGTGTAATGTTCCAGCACCATTGGGAGAGAAGGGTTGCTGAAACCTGAACCCAGGTTCCGATGAAAAATCTGCAAAAGCCTTTTTATAACAGGCTGAACTGAGCTCCGGGGTGTTGCGCTCCAAACTCAGCTCAAGATTTCAGAGACGAAAAAGCCCCCGAGTCTGGCCAAGCCCAGGACCAGGGTGCACAACGGAGGCGGGAATGAGAGATAGGTCGGGCCCAAATCTTCCGCTGGTGAGAGTCAATGCAGGAGCTCATGAAACTGTGCAGGTTTAGACCACCTGAGCAGTTAATTCAGCCTCTGCCTTGAGCTTTATGCTGCTGTTCACAGCCATGCAAAGCAGGTGCTGGTAGCCACTGGACGGGAGTGTTAGGCTGCACGAGGTATGTAACTGTCCAAGGTGCGATGTGGTGGGGAATTGGGCACAAAGCTCTTCTAACAGGGACCTGGCAATATGCTTACAGGAGGGCTAGAAATCTAACCCACACTTCTTCCACGAGCTCCTTCTGAGGCAGCCTGGCCTGAAAAATGGAGTTTATCAAAATTGAAATTTTTTCCCAGAAACTTTTTGGTTTTAGTGAGGTTTTTTCTGTATGGCAAATTTCAGAATGAAATTAGAAGTTTAATTTTATTTCAGATTGAAATTTTGGTTTTGATTTTCAAGTAGTGAAACATTTAAAAAATTTCAAACGTCTGACCTCTGCTGAGGGTCACTGAGGGCTAGCGATCACGGGTCTTTCCTGAACCTCCATTTTTTCCATTCTGTAGTTATTTCAAAGTTGATGAATTTTTGAAAAATTTCAGACTTGAAACGGTGGAGGGAAACGTGTGTGTGGAGGGGGAACTCTCAATATAGTTCGTCTCTCATGTTTAGTGGGAGAAAATGGGAGGTGGAGCAATTCAAAATATTTTGCAGCTTTGAAAACAAATGTCTTGTTTTGAAATTTTCTCACAAAAACATGTCATTTTAACTTTTTCCCAGTGTGAGGGAAATCAGGTTTGTGAGTAGTTTTGTTATCCAGCTGCAAAGCAGACCCATTTGTAACCCACGACTTTGTTACATTTCTAACCTGGATTGGAAATGAAATGATTTTCAGAGCAAGTGGGAAATGGCGACCAAAGCTGGGTGAATTATAATCGTCCGACAAGAACAATCGGTGGGAAAATGCCGGCTCTGACATGCAGCTGCCCTGCAGCTATCCTCAGCCATTGGAGGGGACGTCAGCACCGTTGATTAGGGATTGAACAGGAAGGGATTTGAACTGTTAGAGAATTTCATCATTTTACTAGTGAGCAGCAAGAGGCAAAATTACTGATTTACATACAGTAAAATCTCCCTTTCTCTGAGCTGTCACATCCAAGTGGGACCAGACGTTCAGTCCCACCCCAAACAGAGCTCTTCTTCTGGTGCCTCAGCAGCACCAAATTCCTTTCTGATTGCAAGTGCTTTCCTGGTCTTGCAGTGTTTTGCTACATGGTTTGTACAGCGCCTGATGCATTGGGGCCAGGACGTAGCTGGGGCCGCTAAATGCTATTGCAATACAAACGCCATCTAGAAACCTATGTTGTGGCACAGTCTCCCTGGTCTACATCGTTGCCAACTCTCATGGACCCATCAAGATTCTCTCAATAGCTGGTATTTTTCTTGCAGCCTCTGCTCCTAGAGTCATAGAATCAGAGAACAATAGGGATGGAAGGGACCTCACAAGGTCATCTAGTCCAACCCCCTGCTAAAAAGCAGGACCGTTCCCACTAAATCACCCCAGCCAGGGTTTTGACTAACCGAGCCTTAAAAATCTCCAAAGATGGAGATTCTACCACCTCCCTAGATAGCCCATTCCAATGCTTCACCACCCTCCTAGTGAGAAAGTTTTTCCTAATATCCAACCTCGACCTCCCCAGCTGTCATTTGAAACCATTGCTCCTTGTTCTGTCCTCTGTTTGTTACCCTCGAGAACAGCCTAGCTCCCTCCTCTTTGGAGCACCCCTTCAAGTAGTTGAAGGTTGCTATCAAATCTCCCCTCAGTCTTCTCTTCTGCAGACTAAATAAGCCTAGTTCCTTCAGTCTCTCCTCGTGAGTCATGTGTCCCAGCCCCTAATAATTTTTGTTGCCCTCCTCTGGACTCTTTCTAATTTGTCCACATCCTTTCTGTAGTGGGGAGCCCAAAACTGGACACAGTATTCCAGATGCGGCCTGACCAGTGTTGAATAGAGGGGAATTATCACATCCCTCGATCTGCTGGCAATACTCCTACTGATGCAGCCTAACATGCCATTGGCCTTTTTGGCAACAAGGGCACACTGTTGGCTCATATTCATCTTCCCGTCCACCATAACCCCCAGGTCCTTTTCTACAGCGCTGCTACTTAGCCGATCGGTCCCCAGCCTATAGCAGTGCATGGGATTTTTCCGTCCTAAGTGCAGGAGTTTGCACTTGTCCTTGTTGAACCTCATGAGGTTTCTTTCGGCCCAGTGTTCCAATTTGTCCAAGTCTCCCTGGATCCTGTCCCTGCCCTCCAGAGTATCTACCATTCCCCCCAGCTTAGTGTCGTCCGAGAACTTACTAATCACACAGTCTATTCCATCATCAAGATCATTGATGAAGATGTTGAATAGAACCGGCCCGAGGACCGACCCCTGGGGCACTCCACTCGTTACCGGTTGCCAACTAGACATGGAGCCATTGATTCCTACCCGCTGAGCCCGTTGATCAAACCAGTTTTCTGTCCACCTTACGGTCCACTCGTCCAACCCATGTGTGATTACATGAGAACCTCAGCTTTAATTTTACGGTGAAGCCAGGTCCAGCTTTCTTGGGTGGAGAGAAAAAGCTTGAAAATGGGACCCCAAAGGGGACAAAGAAACAACCCCCCCCAAATGAATTATAACTTTGCAAATCTCATTTTGGGGTTGGGATGGATTTTTTTAGTGTGTGGTGTGCTGTGCTGAGGTGCCGAGGGCTTGGGTCTTATGCAGACATTGCGAGACTGGATCCGACCTAACATCCGTCTCGCCCAGGGTCAGGAGCGTCCCTCTGCAGTGGTGGACGCAAAATAAGACAATCTGCCCTCTCCGTCTTGCCTTGATCTCTGCTAACTAGTTAAGCCCTGAAGCAAAGTTCCTTCCGGAATTAGCGTTCACATGAGCTAGGATAGCTCTGAATATTCGCCCTGTCCATATCAATACATGTCCAGTCTCTTTGTGGGGCTCCTTATTTCTTGCCTCCTGCTGCCATTCACAGTTCTTGTCAGCAGCTGCGGTCTCCATCCGCTCACTTAGCTGGTCAGCATATTTACAGGGAGCATCAGCTCATCTCTTACGGGAGCCAAGGAAGAAATGTAGAGATTTGTAAACCCAGAAAACTCTGCCGGATCCAGTTTTATCTCCACTGGAGTCCAGTTTAGAGAGAGGCTTTTGGTTAGCCAGCCCTGCTAAATTTGTTCTGGGCCTTGCATTCCAGAGGAGAAATATCTGCCATTGTAAGGCTGAGGAATGCAAGCGCCTTGGAGTCTAAAATTAAAGAGCTGGGAATCAGGCATCTCAGGTTACCAGAAACAAGACTCCCTTGTGCTCCCCTTGGGGTGACAGGGAAGTGGACTGTTAGTACTTAGAAACCGCCTGGGTTAAATGCAAGGGGCAAACTGGCCTTTAATTACAAAATTTTGATATACTTTAACTGAAACCCTCTTCCTATGCAGCCTCTGGACTCTGCAAAATGCGAAGCATCTGTACTGTGCTCTGAAAATGCTGAAAGCCACAGCATTTTGCAGTGAAGTGTTTGGAGGTGTGGTGGGGGGACACATGCAATCGCGTGTGTATAGAATTTTCCTTAGGCTTTAATACCACCTTTCTCCATGTTATGATTTCTTGCTACTCTGTAGCATCTATAGCTTCTCAAAGTGCGTTAAGCACATTAATAAATTAAACCTCCCTAGTCCTCTGCATCATTATTAATTGCATGGCTCAGGATTTCCTCCCCCCCCCCCGCCAGCAAATAGTAGATTAACTGGAAAATATATTGTCAGGGCACTAAACCATTGTGAATTTGCGTCAGACTCAGCAAACAGTTTCAGCCAGAAAAAGACAATGGGGAAAAGGAGTCAGAAATGTCTAAATGTTTGTTCAACCCCAAATGAAGTGCTTTTAGGTTTCAAAAAAAATGGGATAGGGGAATTCAGTTTGGGTTAACCAAACCAAATCTGATCTTTGGTGGCTCTGCCAGTTCGTCTGGTGCCCTGAAAAGCAGTTAGCGCCTCGGCCCACTCGCGTCCTGAGCTTTGCAGATGGGGAGTCTCCGCCTTTTCATTCTGCAACAAGGCTGTGTTACAGCTTTGGGCAGCAGAACGGAGACCTGTCAGCCCCCCGCCATGTGTCCTGCTGTCCTCTGGGCATTGCACCGTTTCTCTTCCCACCCTATGCTGCTCCCCCAGGGCGGAGGAGATGCTGGGTTGCTGTGGGCGCTCTGAGCGCCCCCACGGCATGTGAGGAGTTTAACGCTCTGGCTGTTGACGAGGGCAGTGCGATTTGTCTGTCACCAATACCGTAGCAGGTAGGCGGGTTACAGAATAACACAGTGAATTCCACAAACCAAACTCCTGCCATCAGCAGTCGCTTTAATAACCGATCAACACAGATCCACATCTACGCCCTGTGGCCTTCCCCTCCCTGCTCCTGGTCGCATCTCATCCACTGTGGCTGGCACCTTCACTGTAAAGTTCCCGGGCCCCACAGCCACCTTCAGGAAGGAATTTCTGGCAAGTGGGAGCGGGAGCAGGAGACAGATGCTCTCTCTGGAAGAGCGAGAAAGACAGCAGGGTGGGAATGGCTCGGCTGGTGAACAGAAATACTCTTATTCACTGGGATATTTCCAAAGGGTCCCTAAGCTAATTGGGCTTAGTCCTAAATCTGCTGTTCTTTGGCTCTCAGCCCTCATAAAGGGGATTGCCCCTAAAGCAGGGCGAGCGATTACAATCCAAACCTGGATTGGCAACCAAACTTCACAGCAGTCTTTGTAATGTAGAGCTGAGTGGCACTGAGCAGGCCACATCCTTTCCTGCCTTGGAGGGTAATTGAATTTCTTATCTGGATCTTGAACCTGAATCCTGCACTGATTGCTTTAAGTGCAGGGCACAAAAGCACCAATGCCAATGGGAAATGTCTTCTGGAAAGCAAGAGCTGGTGCATACATGAAGGATCCAGCAATCACACTCTGGTTTGTGTTTGTGCACACGCCTGTACACGTGTGTTTGCTGACAGTTCAAGCGCTGAAGCCGGCTCAGGGTGGCCCTGCTTGGGCTTTAGAAAAAGGGCAGGAAGCTGAGGAACTGAGGAGCTGTTGTGTCCCCAGCGCAATCAGTTGCTGGCCCCTAAAGCTCTCCTAAGTGGATTTAGCCGCTCAAGATAAGTCTTTTTCTTTTGTGTGTGAAGAATCGCTGCATGAATTCTGCTGCCACCATCGCTAAATCAAGCAGGATTCAAGAGGATTAAACTCCAAGAACTGCATCCTCGGCTAGCATACAGCAGTGTAGTTCCACTGAGGTCAGCAGAGCTGTGCTGATTTGCACCAGTTGAGGAATTGGCCCAGAGAGTCCTGGTGTGCCTTCAGCGGAGCTGCACTGGGGATTAATTTCTGCCCAGCTTTCTTTGCAATGGCGCCTCCGTTTTTCATGAGTACTGGTTATTTTACAGTAGGAAATAGACTGATGTTCTTTGGGTGATATACGCAATAGCGGCTCAGTTCTGCCTCGCCCTCGTGCCCATAATTAACCCAGGGCCCAGTCCTGCACCCACGGAAGTCACTTAGTGCCATGTTGTGGGATCTCTGGGCTTTCCAGCACCACAGACGTCACTGCAGCAATGGAGTGTTGTGGTTAATCCACCTCCTCGCGAGGCAGGAGCTATCTCAAGAGAAGACCTCTTCCATGGATTCCTTTGGCACATCCACACCCCTCAGAGATGGAGCTGGGCCGACGGAACTCCCCGGGAGACAGCGCTGCCTTGACGGAAGAATTCTGCCTCCTCCCAGCGAGGTGGCCTGAGTGCAGCAGTGGAGACCCCCCCGCGTGGCTATGCTGGGGCGGTGTTGTAAGTGTCGCCGGAGCCTGAGCCTGGAGCTGGGCTGGATCGAGGCGAGCGACTCATTTAATTAACCCCAGTTCTGAGTCTTTTGTGAGATCCCAGGCATGGCCCTTTGGCAAGGCTCTGTTTTCACAACTTGGTGGGCTCCCAACTGTCACCTGCTTGAAGGTTTTTCCAAAGCTGCTCAGCACCCACGAGCTGGAATCCCGTAGCAGCCACATTCAGAGCCACTCAGACCTGGGGGCTGCACTATTTTGAAAATA
Organism: Pelusios castaneus; assembly: GCA_007922175.1. NCBI lineage: Eukaryota > Metazoa > Chordata > Testudines > Pelomedusidae > Pelusios > Pelusios castaneus. Next base: position 5,729,091 of record ML685866.1, read on the forward strand.
AAGCCGTACTGTTTAAGAGCAGGGCAGCATCCCTTTAAATTGCTTGTGAGCCCTTTTGTGGGGCTCACTGTGTTCTGTGGAAGCCAGCCAGAGCAGAGTTGGAGTATATTTAATAAGCAAAGTTATGGGGGACCCAACTCTTCCATCTCTTTTCTACGTATGTTGCATAAAGAAGAAAAGGCACAGCGCCCATGGGTGTCACTCTGGCGCTGCTGGGTCTGGGTTCTGCACCCTGAAAACCCGGCTCCAGAGTCCTCCAAAAACCTGGCCCATGAAGGTCAATCTTGCTTCCCCAGAAAACAATGGGAAAGCGACTGCTATGTTCAGAGAGAGCAGGGTCACAGGATCCGTCACCTGAGTCAAGAGGGAGCGCCCAGGCTGGTGGGTTTATTCCTGGGAGCCACTCTCGGGTAATAAATCAATAACATCAGACTGGGCCCTGCCATTTGAGCAACTTTGCACAGGGCCGTCTGGTTTGATTCGGTTCTTGTTTCGTCCTGCGTCTGGAGCGCCGTGCTCCTTGTTCTCACTAACAGACTCTGCTCTGTGCACTGTTACTACTGTCCATGTACTACAGGTGCACGCTTGCTTACGTGGCGTACCACACAGCCAGAGCTGAATCTGGCTTACTTTGCCATGCCACACTTCTATTGGTGAGAGCACAGCGAATGACTTTAGCAAATTGTAAAGGCCAGGAGTGGGAATACTCAGTCATTCCTCATCTTGAGAGAGACACGGCTCATTTTCATTCCAGAATTCTCTCTGCTCTATGCAAATGTGGGATCCCCGCACCCACCCCCAGCAGAAGAAAAGCATGACTCTACCGTAAAAGGGGTAGTTACACCAGCATTTTAAGCTGTCTACATGATTTTTGTTTGTTTGCATTGTTTTGGATCTGTGTCAGACACTGAGTCTCATGTTGGGACCCTGAAATGTGTGTAAACTCATGTAAAACTCGATCTTCCCCCATGTGTGCAGTGTCTGGCTCTTACAATTCAGCCTCCTTTCTAGAAAGAGGGTTAAGATGCAACAGGGTCTTTTAGTGAGAGTGGACAGAAAAGGGAAATCAAACTGAGTCTGGAGGTAAACAGTGGCAGAGAGTATTGTATTAATTTAGTTGAATAGAGGGGCCCAAAGAGTGAAACGTGTTCAACATTAAACAGTTTTAAACAAGGTTTGGTCTACAGGGACCTCAGCCAGCTGAGTGCCGCAGCAAACACGCCGTTAGAGATGTTTTACCCTTTATTAAAGATACCGAAAAAGGGGAGGGAGGCACAAAGGTTAAAGCGTTTCCCTTTGTCTTGAGAAAGACACCCTCCTCCTTTGACAGTCTTTTAGCTGGTATTAAAGATGAGAATTGTCCTGCTGGTGAAAAGAGAAGTGGCTTGAGTCTGGCCTTGCTTTCCTTAAGGCAAAAGAAGGGGAACACACACAATGGGAGGAGGGGAGGCAGAAAAGACCAGCAACGAGAGAAAACGCAGCTTCTGTCTCTAGCACTGACTCTTCCTAGCAACCTTGCTGTTGAGAAATCACCAGCACAGCACATGGTCCTATCAGCCACTCCAAGCCCTGGAAAGCTTCTGCCATCACTGGGCTTTTTAGAGCATAGCTTAGGTGCCTCTTGCTGGTCGCAGACTCGCAGAAATAGATGTTGCAAAGTATGGCGCCATGGCCAGCTAAGCCAGGCTCCTCTTACACAGGCAGAAAAAGGAGAATGGTAGGAAAGAGAAGAAACGAGGTGCGGGAGGAAAATGACACACTGCAATGGGACGGGAGGTTGACGAAGTCTTGCACCCCAGGCGGTGGTTGGGATTTACCAAGAGCCAGGAGAGGTGCTAATGTCATCGTTGGCCAGCGTTGTAGCACCCGCCACTTTGTGTAAGGCCCCCAAAAGGGGGTGCTAGTGGGTGGAATAGTCACCCCCTCCCTCCATTATTTAATGCACCAGGTAGGCCCAATTCCCGCCGCTCCAGTTTGGGTTCATTGATTTCTGCTCTCTCACTGTTCTTGGTCACCAGATGCAATCTTAACCTAGTCTTTGAACTGGATCAGAAAGCCTTTTTGGGTGGACTGATTCGGTCTGGCTGTGTCTCGGTTTTGTGCCTTTGCCCAACAATGTGTGTTGGCATGTGTGATTTTGACATGTTATGAATATACACTTGCTTTTCTGGGCCCAAGAACAGCAGCGTCCATCAGGGCCGATCTGAGCCCATTCTTGCAGGCTTGCTATGGCTGAGGCCCTGTGAATGAGGATGTGGGTTCAGTTGCTAACCCTGCAACAGATCTTCTTTCTGAGCATTGCAAGCCACAGAGAGGACCAAGCTTCGTGAGAGCTCTGCTCTCATTAAGAACAATGGAGAGCGCCAACAGAGAGCATTGGTCAATGCACCACTTTGTTTAGGTGCTTGAATGGGTACTGGGCTCCGAAAAAACTTGGCTAGCAATCTCTCTGGGCCTCAGTTTCCCCTCTGAAAATGGGTATAAATAATCCTTTCTACTGCCCTCAAATCGCACATCAGGAAGCAGTGGCCTGGAGGCACCGCTTTCACAACCAAGAAGGTTTGATGCTTTTTCTTCCCATTTTGGAAGGACAAGCAGGGCTTTGCAGCGGTTTTATTTCATATGAGGACATAGATTTCTAGCTGTGTCCAGCAGTGTGAATGACCTCGTTCAGGGATCCCTTTCCCGGCACTGCTTCTCTGTTCAAATCTCCAGCTGTAGGGCCCCAGGCTCCAGCGTTCTGCCTGCTCCGTGTGCTCGGCTTAGAAAAAACAACCACCCCCCAAACACCCTATTAGCTACACAAATTTTAAGCACAACCAGATGTGGGAGGTGAAGCTGTTAAACCCCTTTTGTGCTTTCCTAGGAGGCCACGCGGGGGTTGTATAGCCACAACCCTCCACCCCCCTCACTCACGCACACTCTGTCCAGTTTTGGCTAGCAAAATCTGAGGTTTTGTTCATTTCAGGGCACGGAGTTGCATGGGCCAGAATTTGGTCTTAATATCTTGCAGGGGTGAGGAAGAGAGGAGTGGCCACAGAGTTGGACTCTGCAACGGCTGGGAAAGGCTGATCCACGGCTCCCTTCCTAATTGCTCTTACTTGCAAGCATGTTGGTTCCTAAAAACTCAATGCAAGTCAAGAATTCCATTGCACAAACCAGGGTGGCAGCTGGCTCAAGGTGGTATTTCCAAGGCCCTGGAGCGGCATATGTAGCTCCCCAGGCAATCATCTTGGTTAAGAGCTTCGGTGGGTTTGATCTTGTAAGGAAGCAGGTGGCCCAGAACCCCAGGGAGAAAGAGAGTGAGTGGTAAGGCTACAGGAACCGAGCCCCTGGTAAATTAAAATAGCCCGAGTCTTATAAGGCATAAATCAACTTCACTCTGGCATGGGTCTTTAAAATAATGTGTAGACAGATTCTTCTCCAGTGGAACAAGTGAGTGGGGGCCCGGGAAGATTTTTACTCCAGTTTATCAGCAGCATCCTCACAACAAAGTAGAGCAAAAGATTCCCGTTTGGAGAGCTGGGGAGCCTGTGGGGAAAGAGCTGCACTCCTACAAAGGCACCATTGAGCATGCGGGCTGTGGTGCTCCAGCCAAGGACGCTATTACCTTTTATTGGAATTTGTGCTGCTTCTCTTCCCCGCTCCTACTCCATGACATTGCTTCGTTTTTGGTTTTCTCTCTAAACAGGATTGTGGGTTTCCCCTTAGAACGGTGGTGTCAAAATCACTGCCCAAAGGGGCCCTAAGTCTCCAGCTCCAGACTAGAGGGAAAACGTGGCTCTGTGTGGACAGACATACAGCCATTCTGAAAAGCATCAGGTCCAAGGTACGGCTCCAACCCGCGTCAAAGTCAAAGGGGATTTTGCCCCAGGGATCTCGCTGGCACACTGGGACAAGACACCGAGTGTGTTGTTACTTTATGTGGCCCTCCTTTGTGGTGTGTTTTGTTTTGTTGGGGGTCTGGAGAGTAAAATATTCAGTGAGAAGGGAGCTGATGGTTCTCGTTGGCCCCCGACACCAGGGAAGCATGCTCCAACAGGCTGCTCCTCTGGGCTGTTTGGTTTTATTCTTGTTCACTTGGCCCTTAGTAGAATTCCAGGGACTCCCTGGGGTTGAGGCTGTATGAAAACAACTCCGTGCATTCACTGGCGTTCTGGGAAGGGGTTCCTTCTGCCTCTCCATAGACAGAACCCCAAGCTGAAGGACAAAGCCACCACGTGTGTCAGGAGGGGTTTAACTGAATCCTGCCTGGTGCTGTGTCTCTGAGCACCAGAGAGGTTCCCAGCTCTGTGATTAGATTAGCAGAGCAAAGCATCAGAGGCCAACCAAAGCTGAGATTAAAGCCGTCCCCACCGCTCGCTTCCTGAGTAACCATGAGGTTTGGATACAGAAGTGAAGAATTTTCTGCTGCAGGATAGCTTCCATTTATATGCCAGTTAATCCAGAAGCCTCTACTTTCACAGGACTTTGTGGGAGAGGGGTTCTTCCTTTCCCTTCCCACGGCTTCTCTTTGCCACATTGGCTGTCTGTTTATGAACACTAATACACAGCTCTTATATGGCAGCCCTAGATCTCAACCCTTCTGTAGGAAGAAGGCAGGACTCATTCTCCTTCTGTGTACAGCTAGAGAACAGACTCTCAGTCAGAGAGGTGCGTCTTGCACAGAGGTCTCCTGAGCCAGAACCCCCCCATCTCTTTCCCAGGGTGTAAACAGGGCTAGTATCTGCCCCCTAGGCCCGGGCCTGAGACTGAATGCTTGCAAAGCACTTTATGAGCCCTGCGGGTGTGCAATTATGGCCATATTTTAAATGCCCTAGAGCTGGGATGTATGGTGCTGCCCCAGATATATCCCTAGTGGGCAAGGGTGCTTCGTAATTCGAGGCCTCTTCAGTTAATATTTCTCGCTGGGTAGTTAATACTTTTTGCCTAGTGCGCAAACCCTTCTTCCAGCACAGCTGCTCTTTGCCTGCAGAAATGTAAACTGAGCTGGAGGTATGCCCCCCTTCATGAACCAAAGGGCTGGGCGAAAATATTAGGCATCACATGTCAAAAATCCCCTGGATCCTGGGATTACCATATTTTGTTGTTAAACCCTAATGTGATTTGTGGAATGTCAGCTTCCCTGTGGGATCAAGAGAAACTCTGGCGTTTTTAAGGAGGCGGCAAGAGAAACCCCGGCGTTTTTAAGAAGGAGGTGTCAGCATAGATTTCTGCTGATGGTTTCTATCACTGATCAAACAGAGGGATAATTAACAAATTCAAACTTTTGATTAGCAGTTTGTTTTTAGAGGAATCATGGGGAGTGATTTGTGCAAATGAATTGTGCAGTGTTATGGTTAGCGCACCGTATTTCCTTGGCTAACGAGGTGGGTTTGAACTCTCCAAGCAGGTCTTGGAAACCTGCTCAATGAATAAAATGCAGCTCATGTCTGGTGAAGCCCAGAGTCCCCATAAATGTCAGGTCCCCATTTTATAGGTTGCTATGATTGGTATAGCTATGCACTGTTTTTATGATAGAAACAACTAGAGGCCCACAGTGGAGGTCAGGGTCCCACTGAGCCAGGCACTGCACAGACAGGCAGGAAGGGACAGTCTCTGCCCAGAGAGCTCATGATCTAAACAGACAAAAGAATTGATACGCCCATTTTACAGAGGCAGAACTGAGACACAGCAAATTTAAGTGACTGACTTAGGATGATGCAGAGAGGCTGCTAAGCATCGCTCTGAAAAATTCAGTGGCAGCTAGACGCCTGCTCGAAATGCAGAGTAGCACTGGGTTAATGAAAGACAGTTTCCCCAATCTATTAGCCCAATGCAGCTCAGCACGTGGACGTGATTTTGTCCACACGCACCGTTGCACCACTCATCATTAAAGAACAGGAATTGCTACACTGGATCAAACTTAAGGTCTGTCTGTCCCAGCATGCTGTGTCTGACTGTGGCCAGCCCCAGATGCAGGAAACCCTCCGTTAGGCAGGTGTGGGATAGTCTGCCTCGGCATTAGGTCTCCTAAACTCTTTAGATAGAGACTGGCTTGGATTCTAAAGCATTAGCTTTCATCTCCCTTCTAGAATTTACGTTAGCATTTACTGTAACACCTCTGGGTGTTTGTGGTATTGATATAAGCATCTAACCCTCTTTGAACCTTGCTAAATGCCTGGCCTCAACGATTTCCTGTGGCAGTGAGTTCCACAATCTAATTACACAGCATGAAAAAGTATTTCCTTTACCTATTTTGAATTTGCCAGTGTTTAATTTCATTGACTGTTCCCTTGCTCTTACCTCAAGAAAGAGGGAAAACAGACACTTCCAATCTGCCTTCTTTAGGCCATTATAGGTGTACTTTAATATGCTCCCAGTCATTCTCCTTTCTACAGTAACCCAGTTGCAGTAGAAGATTGTTTTCATCAGTGTACCATCTCACCTTCAATTAATTTGGTGCAACTACATTTCTTCAGTGTTTGTACAGAGCCTAGCAGCATAATGAAGTGCTTGTCCATGATTTAGGTTCCTTGGTGCTACCAGGAGACTCCTAACAAATAATAAGAATGATAATAGATAAGCCTTGCCATATCTCTTTAGGCTTTCACAGCCCCAGACTTGTGTTCCATACATTGATGGAAAAACAACAGAGTCCTGGGGCACTTTTAAAGACTAACAGATTATTTATTGCATGAGCTCTCGTGGGAGAAAATCCCACTTCCTCAGACGCCTTGAGCTTCCAAAGTGGGATTTTCTCCCACGAAAGCTCATGCGATAAATAAATCCGTTAGTCTTCAGGGCTATGTCTACACTGGCAATTTAAGTTGATGTAAGGAGGCTTAAATCGATTTAAATTAAGCCGCGTCCACACTAGACTTTCATTAAGTCGACTTAAGAAATTCCTTAAGTCGACTTAATAAAAGCTTAAGTCGACTTTATAATTACCACTCATTAGGTCAACTTAACCCTTAAGTTGACTCCTTAAGTCGACTTAAGGACGGTGTGGACGTGGAGTAACCCTTACGTCGACTTTATTAAGGGTGGTTAGGTCGACTTAACAAAGTCGACTTAACTTTTTCTAGTGTAGACACAGCCTAAAAGTGCCACAGGACTCTGTTGTTTTTCTGCAATAGACTAACACAGTTCCCCCTCTGGAACTTGAATACATTGATGGAGTGAGGAAACTGCAGCTTTTCATTCTGCTTGGACTCTGTGTTGGATGGTTCCTCTGTGCTGGTATCAAAATGCCCTTGCTGTCAGAGTGTTGCTTGGGGATGGGGGTAGAGAGTGTGGTGAAGGGGTGTCAGCTGGCACGTGCAAACATGGCTGACTCATCTACGGTTGAAGGAGACTTACCAAACAGAAGCAGCCAGGCTTCCAAGAAGAGAAATCCATTAAAGCTCTGTGGATACCTTGGTGCTACGTCATATTTGCTCACTGTCTCCAGAGCCGTTAATATGTTGATTGCAGCAATATCTGGATGGTTACAAGTAATTTTGCTTTGATTGAATATTTGTCAGTCAGGGCTTTTGTAATGATATATTAATGATGTGCAGTGAGCTGGGGAATACCTCACCACACTACCTGCTGGCCATTCAGACAGCTTGGAAATTGTTTCCTCAAACTACAGGCAGTCATCTCTCCAGACGTGTGTACCAGCGATCCTAAGTAAAGAAGCACTCTGGTCCTGTGGGTGGGCTGGCAGGGAAGCCAGCTCCCTTGGTTGTGAAAAGAAGGAAATGTTGCTAATCCTGGTTCGTAAAGCAGTTGGAGATCCAGCAGTGACCTGCAAAATCCCCAAGGAGTTGAGTGGATCTTTGGCGATAGTAAGGGCTGCAGAATTTGGTCCACTGGGATTCAGGATTTTTTAATTCTTCTTAGTGCAGTTCCACAGGGATACTCCAGGGATATCGAAACAAATGTGCCTTTAGCTACCTCAGCGATGTCCCTGCCCCGGTCCGTCAACCCAGCTGGTCTTTTTTTAAGGACCTTTCCAAAGCTGTACGAGAGTCACAAACGATGACGCGTTAGCCCGTATTTGGATATCTGCTTTCGGTGGGAGAAGGGCTTTGCAATTCTGTCTCCCCTACGTTGGGTGGTGTGGTTAGGGCTGGTTAGGAATGGCAAGTTATTGGTTTGGATCTGGTTGGTCTTTGCTTTGTTCCTGTTTTGGAACTTCTGAGCGTGTGTTGTTTTGAAGATGCCTTTGTGGCTGTTTCTGTCATTCCAGCTGATACACCCTCTGGCGGCTGAAGCCAAGCAACTAATCCTGGAGCTCTGACAATTACTTTCCCAGCTAACACAGAAGGATCTGCTAGAAGCTGGGGCTGGACAACAGGGGATGGATCACTTGATACAGTGCCGTTCTGTTCACTCCTGCTGACGTACCCAGGCACTGCTGGAAGAGAGGACACCGAGCTAGAGGTCTGACCATTCTTATCTTGCTGACACCCAGAACATAGGAACAGTCTGCAGTCTGATTTTTTAAAATTGCTAACAAACCAGTCAACAAGCTGGGTGTCCCCAGTGAAGCCCGGCGAGCCCTCTCCAGTCACTAGGAAAGGAAGAAGAATTAAAGAGAGAGGCTTTGAGATCTGAGTGAGGGTCTAGAGAGCTGGAGGGAATCACGTTTTTAAAAGATAGCATGGTCATGGACTGTGATGGTTTAAACGTCAATACACTAGCATCTTTCCCTTAGGAAAACCAACGAGAGTCCTGCGGCACCTTACAGACTAAGACATTTCTTCAGGCATCAGCTTCCATGGGCTCCAACCCACTGCCTCGGACGAAGTGGGTTAGCGCACGAAAGCGTCTGCCCGAAGAAATGTGTTAGTCTGTAAGGTGCCGCAGGGCTCTCGTTGGTTTTACTGTGCACAGGCTAACACGGCCGCCCCGCTGGAAATCTTCCCCTTAGGGCAATCTACTGGGGGAAACGAGAGGATTCCTAGTCTAAGGTCTGCATAGAGGGGGCTTCACAGACACCTGCAGCTCTCGGCCCTTACAGGAGCCCACTGATTGCTCTTCCTGGACGGTCCCTCCGCCACGCAGCCCACTCCGGTACGTCACCGGTGGTCACCTGACTCTTGGAACATATGCTGGGCAGCCGGGAAGCTCCAAGGCCTGTTTCTCTGATGCACGGCACCTTGGGCATTGTCGACGCCTGTACAAAATACACATAAAAACGCCACCAAAGCAGCATGTGGCGCAAGGGATCACACAGGGGCCACAGCAGTGGAGAATCCAGCCCGGTGCTTCTACACCAAATGAAAGACTTGCGGTTTCCATATCTTATGTTCCTCTGTCTGCTTTCATATAATACTTATCTGCTGGGGCAGCCTTTGAATGGGCGAATAGAGCCATTAGCCCTTCCTGGCTCCAGACTGAGCATCAAGTAAAGTGGCTGCTTTCCTCGGCTGTAACTCCATTAGCTTCAATGACGTCACTCCTATTTTACATCAATGCAATTGATAGGTGAATCGAACACCTAGTGTTTCAAAGTGTTACCTCCATGTACCCTTCCTGGGATTAATTTGGCCCAGTGTGTATTAAATAACGGTCCCTTCATTTGTCACTCTTGAATTTTGCATCCACAAAAGTGTGTTATTGCTGAGAGAGATAATTAAGTAAATAATGGGAATATTTGCATGCAGATGAGATGCAGTTAAAAATTCTGGGTGTGAACAAAATGCAGCCTCACTTGTAACATCTTTTGCAGTGTGCCTGGGTGGCAGAACTAGTCAGAAGAACTTTGCTGGAACAATCTTCTGTCTGAGCATACAGTTCCACCTAAATCAATCATGTCAATTTTGCCAAAGTTTCATTTTGGGGAAAAAAGCAGCGGGGGAGGGGAAGGGAGCGGGGATTTCAGACAATATCAAAATGCCCCATTTGGATATTTTTAGAATGAAACATTTACATTTTCCTTTTAAAATACTTTTCATTTCAAAATATGTTATTTTATTATGCTATAAAATAAGTCAAACTCAAAATGAAATGTTTCAATTTTACTGAAAAAAACCCAAAACATTTCAATCAATCTTAAATGAAATTGTTCCACAATTTTCTTTTGTGGAAAATTTTGAACTTCTGGGGTTTGCTCCTAATCAGAATGAAAATACATTTGAAAATCTTGATATTCTCTGCAAAAAGGAATTTCTGTTCCCCACACAGCTCTAGTAGGCAGTAAAGTCCCTGTACAAAGTCTAGGCTATCTTCCTACAGAAATCTTTTTGCTAACAGGCACATTCTGTAAACCAATACACTCCAAAGGCAAAAAAGGTTTCTTAAAGTTAAACTAAAGCATTTCCTACTCAGAGTTGAATGAAGATAATTAAAATGGAAGGTTAGGCATTCCCTCGCTCCTCTCCCCTCACACCCTTCCATCTCTAAAGATTTACCAAACAGGGCAGACTGGCGTTGAGATGGCATAAACCAAGAATTAATGTCTTCGTTCCAGGCCTTTCTCTGCCTAGCTGGAGGAATATAGTGTGTGTACATGTACTGTAACTCACTGCTTGGTCTAGGATAATTCTGTTTCTTTTCCAGCTTCTTAAGAGGAAAATGAGACATTATCCCAGGGAAATGAGAGAGGTCTTGAGTGTGAAAAGACTCATTGTGATTTGATTTTATTAAAAAGGAATGGGATCTGTTGTAACCAAATTAAAAGGAGCTCATGTGAGTTTGCTACTGAGGAGTGGGAAAGGGAAGATGCTGAAGGCAAAGGTGAGGTTCCTACAAAGCGTCCTGGATTTAAATTGACCTGCAAAGGTGAATTATTGGGCAGGGAGAAGGGGAATGTATGCTGTCCAGTAGCCCAGCAGACTATGAAGAAGATGGATGGAAAGAACATAGGTTCTCAAATTTTTCATAGAGTGACTGATGTCTTAATAGCTTGTCTGGTGGATATCGCCAACCATATGATATCCCAGGGGCAGCTATGCTTTATTTTTGCATGAGAAAGTAATTGTGAGGAACTCTGCAAGGTATTTTCGGCTTTCTTTAATGTAATGCAGTAGATGGAGAGGAGGAGACCTGGCCCCATGTGAGCAGCCAAAACCCTCTGCTATAATTTGGTCTTGAATTGCAGTTTTCTTTGGTGTGAAGCTCTGCTCTACCACTCTTGGTGCTGAGTTTCTGCTCTGCCCTGGCACATTTTCTTTAAGTCACGAAACTGCTCCCCATCACATACCCAGCTGAAGGGCTAGTGGCATTTCACTCCCCCAGAAACTATGGCCCACAACACAGGTCTGTAAATGGGAGTGTGGAAACAAACTCAAATTGCAGAACACCTCATTGACCAACATGGCAAGTAACCATATCCCGGTGGTGTCTCTGCCGTCTGCTCTGTGTCACCTGAAGCAACTGTTGTCAGCCTGAACTTGGACGTCTAGTACTGCTGGTTTTAAGCAGTAAAAAGTGACTCAGATGTTCACCTCACACGCCCATCCCATCTCCATGGCCACCCCCTGCAGGTGATGGCTGTTTGCATGTCAGCAGTATCTAGAGGTGCATTCCTTCTCTCCTGGAAGCCTATGGCAAATCTCCTAATGACTATAATTTCAGCTTCCGTCAATGGCTGTGACTTGACCCCTGCTTCTGGCATGGAGGCTGTGAGGGCTTCAGGCCTCCCTGCAGGATCCAGACCTCATCTCCTCCTGTACTGGTGTAAATCGAGCAGTGACTGCTGGAGGCATGCAATGGAGCCACCGTCTCACGGGGTCTGTGCTTTGGGCATCAGTTGGGCCCAGATTCCAAGAAGGGTAGCCTGTGCGATCCCCAAGGGGCTGCCCTCCTCTAGCTCTGTTACTGGGAGGATGTGCTTAGCCCAGGAACCCCCTAAGGGGAAAGAAACCAGAGCCCCAAAGAGAAGGGAGGAGCCGCTGAGGGACAGGGACCTGCCCGGACAGATTTCCAGGGGCTTAGGGTCCCTGGGGAGGCCATGGGGGGAGGGGTGTCCCT